>CAIGQZ010033231.1:2534182-2598550 GCA_903798205.1 Danio tinwini
AATAATAATAATAATAATAATAATAATAATAATAATAATAATAATAAATAAATAAATAAATAAATAAATATATAAAAAAGCACAATCTATTCAAGCTTATAGAAATCAAATATTACATCACTTAAATGTTGACAGAATTATGTAGGAAATGTTACTGATTTTTAAAACTGGATAACTATATTAAAGCTTCTAAAATACTTTCATAATATTGCAATATGCATAATAATAAGAAATGTTTTTGTTGTTGCAGAAAATCAGCATATTAAAAATATTTCTAATTAAGCATGTCATAATGAACTTAAAATTCAGCTTTTTTACAGCAGGAATAAATAAAACTTTAATAGAAAGTGGTTATTGTTAAATGTAATATGAATACTGTTTTCATTGTATTAACAAACAAATGCAGCCTTGGTGAGCAGAAGAGACTTAAATAAATACAATAAAATATCTTATTGAATCTATAAACCACCAACAATGCTTTTTTTTCTTAAAAAGACGTAATATTATCATGTTTTGAAGCCATTCATTCACGCAATTTGTGCTGACATCCTGAACAGCAAAGGGAGGTCAGTCATGCATAATTGAGGCTGCTCAATAATTTATGATTTGGGATATTGATAACACTGCAGATTCTGTTTGACTCAGAGCACTAAACCATAGCAGATAAAATGACCTGCCACTGATTTTAAGTATTACTTTGTCTATAGGATGTTTTGGATAAATCATTAGATTAATGCACTGGTTTTGACAGCAAGATTCCCAGGGAACTCTAAGGTGGAAAATGATGTGATTTGTTCATTATTTTCATGAATGAATAAACTGCAGAGAAGATTTGTGCTTCATTCATTTCACAATCGCTACCTCAATTAAGAGACTGAATCTTCATAAATTGAGTCCTTTGTGATTATCTGTGTTGATCTGGCTGTGAACTGAGCCTGGGAAAATCAAAGTATATCAGCGATTGCTTCCACAGAGAGGAAATTGAAGATGCGGCCTGTCTAGATGAATGGGCGCAGCAAAAAAAAACCCAAAACAAAAAAAAAACGCTGCAGAAAATTCAGTTTGTCATGCCATAAAGCTGTCTGCAGCAAATGTATTCAGGTCAAGGACTCTTCAGTACAGCTGTACTGTAGCAAACTGTTAAAAAACGGTACTGTGACATATCCGTGTGAAACAGAGACAGATTTTATGGAACTTGAGTCAACCCATCGAGAATTGACATTAATTTCAAAACAGTCTCTCTACTAAAATGTACATGAGGAAAGTGAAGCTCATTTTTGATTTGTCGTTGACTGAAAATAATTTACTGCAAAATAATTGTTGATTTTTGTGACCTAACAATTATAAGCTTCATGCTATTCATGTGTCATGAAAGCCACACCTAATTTTGTGCAAATGTTGCATCCTTTGGATTTCCCAAGCAAAAATGTCCCAAGTCCCTTAAGCTGCTTTTCCACTGTGTGGTACAGTACAGTTTGGTTTTGCTCAGCTTAGTTTGCATTCCCATTGCAGTTTAGTATATTGCTTAAAGTAGGTGGTTTTATTGCTATAGTTACCTCTATTGCCATGACATCATCATGAATATAACATAACAAATGCTTAACACAAACTAACCCACAACACATTGGCAATGGATGCTGCCTATGGAGTGGTAATCTTGAGCAGTGGCTGCTGCTGAAATCCAATGATGCTGGTAGTCATCATGGTTTTCTTGGACTAATTGGTAAACAGCAGCAACATGTATTCCTCACGATTTCGTAATGGTAACCCAAAAGAGAGCCATATCAAAGGACGATGCAGTGGAAAAGCATCTTTACATAACAATATACAGGCTTTCTCAGACAAAAGTTTTTTTTAAACATTATATTTGTTTGGGTTTTGTTTTTGTATACAGACTCTGAAAAAGGCTCTAGATTTACTTACTGACTTGTAGAGCTGCGCATCGATGGATTACTCTGCAGTGTTTGGAGATAATGAATGAATGAATAGCAATGAATAGCAATTTAGCAATGAATATTAAACCACACTGACCTGAAATGAACTGAACTAAACTAAACTGAACTTCCACACTGAAAACTGAACTGACGCTGTTTCAATTCACTATAATCTTCTATGTGAAGCTGCTTTGACACAATCCACATTGTAAAAGCGCTATACAAATAAAGATGAATTGAATTGAATCCCATTATACATTGGTTATTGGCTATGGTTTATCAGTATCGCATATTGCAAACTTTATTGGTGTCTCCTATTAAAGGGATATATAGTTAACCCAAAACTGAAAAGACATTTCTTTCTTTTGTTGAGCATGATGTTTTAAAAAAATGTTGGAAACCAATAGCCGTTGACTTCTGTAGTATTTGTTTTTCCTATATGGATGGCAGTGGTTACAGGTTTCCATCATTCTTCAAAATCTTTTGTGTTCAAGAGAAAAAAGAAACTCATTGGAACCACTTGAAAGTGTGATAGTGAGTAAAAAAACATACTTGGGAGAACTATCCTTTTAAAAACAGTGTTGTGTAAATGTTCCCTTATTCGGAAGCCATTTTGCTTGGGTATATTCCACAATAGCAAAGAAAAATATAGCTTGGACCATCACATGATTGGGTGTGTAGTTCAACTGACAATGTTTATTTTAAAAAACTATTTCAGGCTTTATATACAGTAGAGCTCACATGAGGTTAATGTGATGCAGCAGCAACACAAAGCACCAATAAATAAATCTGATTGACCACATGCATAATTAAAGCATCCGCTGCTGTATCATCATGGTAAATAGGTGGATAAAAACAAACAAAAAAATCACCCGTGTATGCTTATTATTATTAGGATTTCCTTTGATTATATCTGCGGAAAAAATACAACAATAAAAACAACCATAGAATTTGTAATGTATTAATGGTTATAATGGAAACTTATATTTTAATGGAAACTATAATGGTCTTTCTATTGGTGGCATGTTAAAACAAAATAAATCCTAATGCAATATGTCCCAAAACACACTAGAAATCACCAAAATGTCCTGTTTAAATGGCTCAAATATAAAGGTTTTAATTAGGTTTGTAATAGAAGCCATTAGAATTTTTCAAACCGTTTTTATTATATTATTTTAGCAGGGATAATGTAATAGCAGTTTATAATGCTCAGTTATAATACGTGGCAGACCTATGATGTAATATAACATTAGACATGAAAGGGTTACTCGTGGTGCATTGAAAGTATCAACCTCCTCCTCCTCCCTCCTGCCCCTCTTTTTCAGACAGTAGCCGCATCTGTAGTTTAATTGGCGGGTGGCAGCAGCCCGAGTTGCTGCAACCATCCCGCTCTGTCCGAGAACCCAAATCTGCCAACCCACACGCGCTCCGGCCGGGCCCCTCCCCTCCCACACACACCAACAGCAGAAGCACTGCGCTCCCGAACACCCGTCAGTCGCCAGACACACGACGCGCTGTTCAGGTGTCCCGCATCGGCACACGGTATGTATGTATGTATCGCTTTCAGTCACGCAGACTTTACGGAGAGCGCGCGGTTTCTAGCATGCGATGCGGAGACTGGCGTGACTTTTACGCAGTGTCGCAGTGGTCCGGACAAAGAGTGGCAATGCGCGCTGCTATAAAACAGTCTGACAGTTTGCTTCATGACGTCAAGTATAATTATTTGACCGCATATTGTTATTCTTCTTGACATTATTTATGACTTTGATCAGGGGACAGAAGAGAAGCGCGCGCGACAAACGCGTAATTATTATCCGTTTTTTCCCTCAATGCGTGACGACGGAGGAACTGGGTAATTAAAGGTCCAGACAGTCGTTTAAATCGACCTGTAATTGCGACATACGTCTGGGGACAGTGTGTACGATCAACACCTTACCGTGCTTTATCCAAACTAACTGGATTAATTTGAGGTGATGGACGGAGAGCTAGTGAGGATAGACTAACTTTATGTAGCGTTGAATACATTTTTCTCTCTCGACAGTTTGTGAAAATAGTTGTGTGTTTGATGTTGTTGCGAATTTGTTTAGATTATATTTTGTGTTTGTGCGAACTGACTAATATAAATGAGGATTTGGAGCATGACGCACTTCTGCATTGAGATATTTGAAGTAGGCTGTGTTAAAATGCTAAACATGTCTTTGTCTGAAAGAATGTATTATGCTTAAAAGTTGTGAGGGCACTTCTTAATTATTAATGTTAAAAGTTGGTGAAATTATTTGAATTATTCTGGTTCATTAAAAACTCTTTTAGTAGACTTTTAAAGAAACATTTGCATACAAGAAATGTTTGCAGTCTGTTGCCAAAGGAAACCGTTTGAAAGATTCACTGTAAAAAAATCCTGATTGCCTTAAATTTTTAAGCTGAATCAAATTAACCTTATGAGTCCATTGAATTTAAATTATGTTGAACTGACCTAAAACAGCTTGCTAAGTTAGAACATGATTAACTTAGTTTCAAGAGTTCACACTTAGCTGATGATTTATTATAAGCTTGTTTGGCATGCTTATAATAAATAGGGCTAGAGAGCCCTGAGCTCATGAGATCCTCGAGCCCAGGGCTCCCTCCCGTTGCAAGGCGAGAGGGGAGATTGAGCTCAGGTAGATCTCGAGAACTCCCCTATTGTGGTAATTGGAGAGCAGATAGTAATTTTCTTTAATGATATAGGTACAATATATAGAGCATATCTATAGTGTTGGTTAATCAATAACTTAGATTGCATGTTTTTAACCGGTGGGAGGAAACCGGAGGACCCGGGGGAAACCCACGTGAACACGGGGAGAACTTGCAAACTCCGCACAGAAATGCCCGCTGGTTGGTAAAGCCTAGAACCATTGACATTCTTGCTGTGAGGCAACAGCACTAAGTGCTGGGCCACCGTGTCACCCGTCTAGAAGAGGAGGAGAAGGGGTGGATGGGGGGATTCTTCAATGCGAAGATAGCAGTGATATGAAACCCAGGGTATTTATAGTAGCTTAGGGATCATCTGATAGGTGCGTAGTGGATTGGATAATGTGGGTCCAGCTGCTAGCAATCATAAGCACGTGATCCTCTCGAAATTAGTTTATAAATAAACTTCACTTAACAAGTCACAATGAACTAAAAACATAATGTCGGGACTAATTTATCATATAATTTTTAACAGTGTTTATGCAAAATATATATTTAGAGAAACTTTTATTGACATTCCCTAGATATTTAAAATTGAGTCTTAAATGTGTATTAAATAAAAAATCAAATGTTGTCATTTTTACATTTATTCTAAAATATCTCAGATTGCAGTAAAACATGAACTTACTCTCAATTCACTCTCAACTCATCCTATTTCACACTGTTACAGTGTTATTAGTTTGATGACAAAATATTAACCAAACACAATAATGAGTCAGAATAGTCACATCTTTTTACAAACCAATGAAGTTTTTTTTAAATAAGTGAGTTCAGTGGTTTTTGATTTACTTTAAATATCCAGTTCATGAGAATGAACAACCATATATGTGGATTCATCACAATCCTTAGTCTTTGGTTTGATAATAATTGTTCATATTGTATGTTTTAGTTTACTGAAAAAGAACTTACTCAAGATTTCTAATTCTGAATAATGAACCACTTTAATATTTGATTCATAAAAGTGAGCCATTTGTTTAAGAATCAGAATACACTGTTCAGTCTGGAGTCTACATAGTTTACATAGTATATTTTGGAGTCTACTGGAGTCTACATAGTTTACATAGTAAATTTTGATCAACAATAATAAATTGACTGAGAAGTTAATTGTCTGGAAACTGGATAACATTAGACAGGCTGTGTGTTTTCAATTTAGACTAAATGACATCATTTGTTTTAATTCATTAGAACAAACTTGCATGAAAGAAACGTGTTCAAGAATTGCTGATGTGTGTTTTGAATGATTAAAATGACTAACTATATTATAGTTGTGTATATTTTTGTTTCACTAAAAGAAACAACTTTGATATGGAATCAGTCCTGCTAGTTTTTGATTCACAAAAAACCCCTCAAAAGATTCATTTGTTCAACAACTACAATTAAACCAAACATAAGTAACACATTGGCACTTTCTCAAAAACAAGTAAGCTGCCTTCCTAGAAAGCATTTCTTGCTTTGTATAATGCCCAAAATTGTTGTCTAGGTTAAGCAGCTCAGCAGGATTGTCCGCATTTATGATGCAATTAAACCCAGTTACCTTGCACCAATCTTTGTATTGTTACAGTTTTTTACTTGATACATGTTTAAACAATCAGAAATCCATCATTGTGATGCACAAAAATGCTGTCCATACTGTCAGAAGGTTTTGAGACACAGCCACTCATTTTTTTGCCGCCCAGTGACTCAGCGTTGCTGTTTTTTCTTCCTCTGTTTTTCTCTTTCTGTTTGCACTACATATGAATCTGAATGCTTTAGGACCATTCATAGATAATAATGACTACACTGATGACTCTCTCTGTGTTTGAATATCATTGTGGAGGCCAAATAAACCCACAAAATGACTCCTTGCATCAGTTGGCACAGCTGACATTTTGAATCTACAGTAGTGATTTATTCAACTGTTCTGAGTTTATCATAATAGTATGAAACACATCAATAAACCAAATCTAAACTTAAGGATTGAAGAGCTGACAGTCTAAATCCTAGCTGACTTCTGAGGAGACACTGGAGACTATTTTGAGCACATTTGTTTGTCATCTCACAGGACTGACATGATTCAGACGTTCCTCGTTCTCTTTTTTTTGGTGCAACTGTCTGGGTGGGATTTTTACATAGAGAAACACCCACTGACATCAGTAGGAGTCAAGCAGCATTAGCTGCTGAGTCACTGTCCCTTTGGTACCAATAGCAGCCTAAATCTGTACCAAATTAGTGGAGGTACAATGTTTAGTGGACCTGCTTTGGCAATTTCTTTCATATATAATCATATTTAATAGATCTTTGTTTTTGGCAGTGTGTCATTAGGCTTAGAAAGATCCATCATTAAGCTTTTATGATATCATTGATGCTGGGCTCAATGTTAGGACATTGAAGGGCACCGTCCATCTGCTATGGAGTAAAAATGGGCTATTGAAGACAAGGGCGATTGGGTGGTTACCAAAGTGACTCTCTCTTTGTTTTGTTTGACATTGGAAAACGCTGAGAAAAGAAGACCATTTTAGACCTACTGCTTAAGGTTTCCATGGACGACCCATATGAATGGTCCAACCTAGAAAATATTAGCAACTCAACTTTGGACTTACTGGATAATCTTTCCAGGTTTAGGAACGATCAGTCAAGACAAACAGCCTCTCTCATTGGTGGATTACTCGGAGGAAAGAGACACGACATAAGTGGCAGGTGAACTGCAGCACTTTTAATTACAATCAATTTCTTTTAGACAGGCGTACAGTTTTTTCCCATAGCTATTCCAGAGGACATGTACCAATAACGATTGCACTGCTGTGCTCAAAATAAACCGTTAAATTGTAATTTACACTCAGTTTATATTGAGTCAGTTCATTAGCGGATTATTAAGCAATGGGTCATTACGTTTATATTAAACCAGCTTTCAATAGGATGAATGTGAAAGTCTTAAGCTATTTTTTTAACCTTCATAAGGCCAGTTTTTATAATTACAATTATAATTACTATACTAAGTGAATTATAATTACAATTTTATAATTACCATACTATGGCTGCATCTAGCACCTACTAATGTAGGTACTGCATTTAAAAGTCCTATCTATACAGTATGAATGTGAGTAGTATGGACAGAATTCGAATGTACTACATCCGCTATGTTGTCATTATAACATGACCAATCAACGTCAGTTGGATCACTTCACTCCCATTCATGAATTCTCTCGCATGGCCTCATGGTAAAGTTTCTATTAGATGCTTACTTCAGAATCTTAACAGAAGTAGAGTTAGCGATTACACAGTATTTAACTGTAATATAAGCTGTTTTACTGTAGAAGAGTTACGCAATATGTTACTGTACTTTAAAGTATAGATATACATACAATTCTGTAAATGCATACACAGCAAGAGAAATGGCGTTGTAAATGTAAATACAGTATTTTTGCTGTAATTGATTTACAATTAATACTGTAAGTTACTGTAGATTCTACAGAAAATTGTTGCCTACTGTTTATCCAATACTATGAATTCAAACACACACACACACACACCACATATAAATATATATATATATATATATATATATATATTTATATATGAGCAATATCACACTCAAAGCAGTGTGATATGGCTGCATATCGTGCCTTAGTGTCCCACCAGTGACGATATATAGCCATATCGCACTGCGACGAGTGTGATATTGCATTTTTACAACAGTACGATGGCATAATTGTGTATATAAAAATTTTAATCAAACATGGATAGTCTCAAAAATCCTTTTGTATGAGGAACTATTTTCTTCCATCATTCATTCACATCTGCAGCTGACATCAGAACAGCAGAAACTTGCTAATTCACCAACATCCCTTTAGAGCTGGTATTTGAATGATTCTCTGGCGTAACATCTAAAGTGATGACAAAACAGGTGATTTTGCTCACTTTTCAGGAATATAAGGCTGAACGGCATGAAATGCCATCAGTCTACAGAGCTTTCCTAGTATTTCTCTGTTGCAATCGGGAGATCACAATAATTAACCCTGAAAAAGCCAAAGCAAAGCAAACATTACCAGATTACTATGGTATAAATACAGCACTACAACATACAAAAGAAAGAGATCCACTTTGAATGTCACTTTTCTGTTTTATAATGATTTGATCAGCTGTATGCCAAAAGAAAACACTAAGTTTTTTCTCCCCAAAGGATTTATTATGCAATCTCTGTTGCCATCTTGTGACACATCTGTCTTTGCTCTGCTCAGTATGACAGGTTGATGGCCACTGATCTCAGAAATTATAAATATTTAAACTAGGCACTATTCTTAAAAATGAACTGCATAGTTGCAATCTAAATAACTACATGCTTGCCCATAAAAGCCTCAAAAGTACATTATGTTGTCCAACAGCTGCAATATTTGTCAAACTGTATTGAGTCTATTGAACTGCTGTCCCTCTATGTGGGAGGAGTAATGCACAAGAGTGTATTATTTAATTTAAAATTAAAATACAGAAATTTAACCAACTACTTCAACAAATAAGAAATGTGTTAATTACAGATTTAAAACAAAGAGCTCATTGCAGGATAGTGCTACAAAAATATGTTATGTGCACAGATATAATGCCACAGTACATTAGGTTGTTCAACAGCTGCAATATTTGTCAAACTGTAATGAGTCTATTGAACTGCTGTCCCTCTATGTGGGAGGAGTAATGCACAAGAGTGTATTTTTTAATAAAAAATTTAAATACTGAAATTAAACCAACTACTTCAACAAATAAGAAATGTGTTAATTACAGATTTAAAACAAAGAGTTCATTGCAGGATAGTGCTACAAAAATATGTTGTGTGCACAGATATAATGCCACAGATAGACAGCACTCATTCATTTTCACATTTTACATTAGTCGTGAAAGTCATAATAGTTTGTGCAAGGTTGTTTTTGCACTCTTATCTGAATTTGGGGGACAAATTCAAATGTTTTTTTTTGGTTTTGTTTTGTTTTAGTTGGTTTAAATGCGTCATAAATAATTGCTTGATAAATCAGTGTTTTTGACAATACTCTAATAATGACTTGATGACAAGTAATAGGGATGCACCACTACAAAGCATTTAGTGGCTAATTCATATGAATTCTAACTATATCATTTGTACATTTTAGTACGGTTTGCTCATCCCCCAATGATGGTTGGCTTTAGGGGTGGAGTTGGGTGCCACGCCTCCTTTTTAAAATAGTACATTTTTATATGACTAAACTCTTTCTAAACTAATTAGCCACTAAACTGACAAACTGAAAAAAAGTTTTGATTCCTTGTGAGATTAGGCTGTTATAAGATATAATTAGGCCAATAAATACATTTTTCGGAGCCTGATAGAATAATGGCTTTGCTGTTGTTGGTACCAAAACTGTCATGTAGTATGAGGCTTAGGTTTTCTCGTGTTCATTTGCTATTAATATTTATAGTTGTTGTTGGATTTTTACATTTTAAAAATTAACAATTTGCCAGCATAAACACCCAAACAACACCTAACTCTAACCGGCACAGCATGCAAGAAAGCTCAAATGTGCAAAAAAAAAAGAAATTTGATGTGACAGACCCTCACCATTAAATGCTCCTGGTCATTGTTAGGTGAAATGATGTAATGTAATGCTTTCCCATTTCCCACTGAATGATGTAAGGCTCTTTCCAAACGCACCTTTGGGTGTAATATTTCTGGCTTTATAGGTGGCTTGTGTCGGTGGGTGTGTGGGTGAGTGAGTGCGCAGTCCGCCATGATCTCTGCAGATTCAGTGTGGGAGGATCACCCTCTCTTTCCTTTGTACTGCTGCAGTGAGAATACATCCAGCGCTACTGAATCACTGTGCTCTAAATTGGTCTATAATTGTTGCTTGTTCTGGTTTAAAATCCTTTACCTCATTATTTGTTAATCGTACAGTTTGCCTTAGGATATTTTCTGTGTTGAATGGAACAGTTCTTTGGTGTGCGTTATAGGTGAGTTTAAATCAAGCTTGAACTGAATTATAAAGTTAAAGACAATATTGCAGGTTGGGTTTAGGGCATACCTGTCAACAATGTAATGTGAAAACATGATTCTCTCATTTAGATGTTTCGTTTGATTACATTAAATAACAGAGCTGTCACTTTAAAAATGCACAGATCTATAATGAAAGCATTTGATTGCTTTTCTAACTTTTTATGCTCCTTTGAAACAAAATTAGTTGTGTTTAAAAGAAAACCCACCAAGATTGACATGTTTAGATGTTATTATTATTATTATTATTATTAATATTATTATTATTATGTGTTTATGTCTGTTCAAACACGCACCCAAAACCCAGAGTGTCCACTTTCACTCCGCTTCAAATCAAGTGTACAGAATCTGTTTGGGAAACAGCATCTACTTATCACTATGGAGCGCGTCTGACGGTACACGCACAGCTACATAAACAGACTGTGTTGAGGATTGCATAGGAGGGGCAACCACGGCTGTAATGGAAAGGAAGAGTATTGCGCCGTTTATTTCAAAGTGTTTTAATGCCTAAGTAAAATGAAAGCACAGAACAGATTCCCATTTAAGAGGAAGGGGCGTCCCCTGGTGGTTCGGCGGTATGGTTTGCATATAGGAAAGATCGTCTCTTTGATGTTTATTGTCACCCTTCATAGGAAGATAGAAAATATGGAAGAAAAACATGAAAATACCTTTATGGAGGAGATATGGTTTAGGGTTGTGGTACAGTAGGTCTAGATGTTAATAAAACACAACAGGTTACTGTGAGGTTAGGTTTAGGTTAGGTGTAGATATTAAAACACAATAGGTTGGACTCCATGTCGTACAAGACAATAAATAAATCAATGAAAAATCCAGAAGGTTTGTACAGCTCACTTTGAGCTGGCTCCGACCTCCGTTTATACCCTTCTCAAATGATTAGCCCTCCTGTGAATTTGTAAATCTTTTTCAAATATTAGTGATGTTTAAAAGAGCAAGGAGTTTTTTTCTTTCACAATATTTGCTATTATATTTTTCTTCTGGAGAGGTTTGACGGAAAACATTTTTGAGATGATCCCTGTATACATAGATTCATAATAATGACTAAAAACGCTGTACTATGCATGCCAGTAGATGGAGATATTACTTTGTAATGAACGCTATGGAAGTGTGCACATGAGGTCCTGTGGTCCACTACTGTTGCTTTGTTTAGGTACTCTCGCAGTACATGCCTATAGATTAGACACAAAACACACATGCATGAGACATCCAACATAAAATCCTGTTTTTTTTAAGTTAGATTTTTTATTTTTTTATTTTAAATGTTGTTTCTTGTTGGTTCTTTTTTTCTTTTTTAAGCTATTTTTCTACAGTTTTGGTTATGGTTTAATTGTTTACAGGTTTATTAAATTATGTAAAAATACAAGAGATAGTGTGCAAAATACAAATATATAGTTTAGCGGTCATTATTTTAAAATAGCTTATACTTTTCCAGAGAATCTTATAATAAGATCATTTAGAAATTTCCAGTTTATCTAGCTGAGTTTAAATGGAGAATTGCTCATTTGATTTGCAGTCAATAGTACAGCTACTGTATATACACAATATTAGGTTTACCATTGAAACATTTATCTACTCTTTTGTAATAGTATATCTTCGAAAGGCTGAACAGTATTTAGAACACAAAGATTTATGATGGGCCTAATGGAGCATATCTAGCTCTGCTCATGTAACATCTAAAGACTTTGCACCAGTGTACTTCCATTTGTTAATGGACAGTTTAATATCTTATTCTAATTTGATATGGATTATTTACAAGATCTATTCAAAATGACCTTTTAAAGATGACCTGACAACTCCAGATCTATTTATTGACTATTAAATGTTATATGCATAGCATTAAAATACAATTTAATTTAAGCATAAATAATCTGAAGGTTGAAACTTCAGTCAATCAGTTGCTAATTAACTGTCTGTAAATCATCTGGTTAAGAGAATAAAGACATGACATTTTAGTAGGCCTACAATACTGACTGACTGAATAAATACATCATATTGAATACATATTTTAGTTAGTTTTTTTGCAATGTTAAAGATTTTGCTAATATAAATCATTTTGGGTCCTTAATAAAATATGTTATAAAAGAGTGATAAAAACAAACAAACAAACAAACAAACAAACAAAAATTACAAGCTTGTTCTCAGTGTATATTTTCTTATGGAAAAAAGCAAAAATGTCACAAACATTGCCAATTTTTTTTTTAAATCTACAGCAAAATCAACTATTTTACTTAATTAGAAAAGTTTTCTATTATATCTAATTTTTGTGCCCACATTATATATTTAATGCTAAAAAGTCTAAAAAGTGGCATACGGATGTTGTGGTCAGAGAGTTGTGGAGTTTCGTCAGTGTTGGAGAAACATCTAGCCTTTTTTCTCAAGCACAAAGGCATGTGTTCAGATGCTAATGAAAGGCCTGTGTGGTGGCATGATCTCATCGTTGGCTCAGGTTTAGGCTGGAGTTTTCTGGCCCCCCAGGAAACAATGGGAGAGCACCAAAAATCTCCCCGTACCCTTTTCTTTCTTTGAACTTGCTTCTTCTGCAGCCCGCATCTTTTGCCTTTTGTGCTGTTTTCACAAATGTTTCTGCTTTATGCATACTTAAATGTCTAAAGTAATGTGTGCAAAAATGGTTAGAAATAATGAAGATTAAAAAAGGTTTTCAGATGGAAACATAAGGACACTCTGAATAAAGTAAAAACTGTAGTCCTGTTGTGCACTATTGCTGCTTTAGGTAATCTCACATGCCTACAAAACACTAAATACACATGCGTGAGACATCACTGAATTTTCAATTCAAAAACGTAAACATTAAATCTTTTTTTAAAAGTTTGAATTTTTTAAGATTTTTTATTTAATGACAACCTGACATATTCTTGATTTTAAATGTTGTTTCTTGTTGGTTCTTTATTTCTTTTTAACTATTTTGTACATGTGTTATGGTTTAAATATCTACAGGTTTAATTAGTCAGCTTAAGTCTCAAGATGATTTAAAATAGTAAAGATTAAAAACATTTTCAGCTGGAAACATAAGGACATTCTGAAAAAAGTAAAAAGTGTTTTTTTTTTAGAAATTCAGTTTAAGCAATTTAGTAATTTATATTTTTTCTAAGATTAATTATAACCTTCACTGTTGTTCAGTGATTAAACAATAAATAAATTAAATGGATAATAATTTAGCCAAAATGGATAGTTCACCCAAAAATGAAACTGTATTAATCATTTACTCACACTCAATGGTTCCAAACCTTTCAGAGTTTCTTTTCACTTTTGAACATAAAACAAGATATTTTGAACTCTAAAACGTGACAGACCCAGCTATTTAGGTTATGGTTATTTAGACTAATACAATACAAAAGACAAGGGAATCAGAATGTTAAAATAAATAAACAAAAAACTCACCAGTCAAAGATCACCTACAACAGGACTATTTAATTAGTTTGTCTTGGGGGCCAGCTTATGAAAGCATTCCAAATGAGGGGCCTGAGAGATATGACTTGCAATATAAGTGATGACACAACAGCTTATAAGAGCCCATATGTTGTATTTTTGCTCCTTAAGACACCCATGTTGTATTTTACTACATTAAAATGTAAATATATTATATTTTGAGACTACATAACATCACTGCATTGTACAATGTGGCTTTTTTTTTTTTTTTTACAAACATTCAAATGTTGTATTTCAAAGCACAACAAAAGCAGTGCATTGCTTAAGTAGGCTTCTTCTACATTCAGACACACTCATATGTTATGTTTTAAACTGCATAACAATTATGGATGCAGCAATTATAGATTTTGGTTGTATGGTTATGTTGTCTGAAGAAGAATAATCATGGTTTCACGATTATCACGTCTAATGTTAATTTAAGTTTTATATTAGGTAAGTATTTAAATGAACAGTTGTTATTATCTGCATTTATATATGCATAATCATTTTTTATAATTTGTAATAATTCGTCTAACATATCTTTTGTTTACATTGCACTGAAAGCCATGCACAACTCTCACCGCTACGGTGTGAGATGTTTTCTACTCAGTGCGTCTGGAAAGAGCGAATGCATCGCTCCTCTGCCGCATGCATATTAGCATATATTCTAATATTGGAAATAACAAACTTGGGCGTTAAAAAGATGCAATATGTGAATGGCTCGCTGCTATAGTTAATCCAGTGTGCGTGCATATTAGCCTTGGTGTAGCTATAAGCTCGGAACTTTAAACTAGCGTACAGGTGGCATAACTTTGTTTATTTGCAGCAGTTTTGTTCCTTGCAACAGAAACAAGGCATTAAGAAGCCTTTAAGCTTAAGTATCCGAATGTTTACAGCTGCTCGCGCCACTCACTCGCTTAATGTCAAGTGACTCACGCTCTGCGCAGCCTTCAACTGCAGCTCGTGCTGTATTGAACACGTCACTTCATAACTATAGCGGCCATTTTTCGACTGAACTAAATTTGTTTTTGGTCACACTATTTGGAGGGCCGAAACAAATTGCTGAACTTGGCCCACGGGCCACCAATTAAATAGCCCTGACCTACAAATTCACTGAGCAATAGTCACGGCACAGCAGTGTCAGTCACATTTTTGGGTCCATTTGAAACATTTTCGTTGTGTTCCCACGTTTTTGCAAGTGTTGTGAGAAAATGCAGCGCTTTTTAATGTGTTTGCATTGTGAGAAAATGCAGCCCGTTTTTTTTAATGTGTTTGCATTGTGAGGATTTGCAGCACGTTTTTTAATGTGTTTGCATTGTGACAATTTGCAGTATGTGTGATGGATGAAGTTATTTTCTTAATTTGCTGGTGTTTTTTGTAATTGCACACGTTTTTCTTAAATTGCAGCATGTTAAGCTCTCTCGGCCACCATATGGAAACCTGTTTGACTTTCTTTCTTCATTTGAATGATTAATAGCCATTGACATCCAACATGTCAATTGCTATCAATCATTCAAATGAAGAAAGAAACTCAAACAGGTTTGGAACAAGTGAAGACAGTAAATGATGACAATTTTCTTTTCTGGGTGAACTAACCCTTCAATATTTCCTCAGCAAAGACACATTCAATTGAACAAAAGCAACAGTAAATGTATTTTAAATAAATGCTGTGAATTTGAACTTTTTATTCAGAAGAATCCTGAGAAAATGTATCACGAATGATACTTCTATAACTAGCTGTATAATCTGACTGTATTTAAATTGTAATACACACTACTGTTTACAAATTTTCATAACAGATTTATTTAAACATACTTTAAATGATTAAGAGGTTAATTAGAAATATAATAAATACATATTTCTGATGGGATTTTCCACATATTTACATTAACAGATTAGCAGTATATATTAGATATTTTATATACATATATATGCGTAGAAAGATTATTGTGCTACTTTGACTGTGCGTTCCTAATGTTCATAAGTTACTAATGTAAATATGTTCCAGTCAAGCACAGAACTTTGTGTTTTTCCAGTATAATAAAAATTTCCATGATCCAAAAAGGCATGGAGGCAGAAATGCTGGCTCGCTGTGCCATTGCCACACCTTTTACCCAGGTGGCTGTCTGAGATTCAGTGACACATCCGTGATAAAAGAGGCTTTAATATGCTTAACAGCAGAATCATTGGGCATTGCCAAATCACAGGACTAGGATTACCAGAAGAAACTAGGCCATTGGCTTCTCGTGTAGTTGCAAAAGGGAGCATCAAAGTCCAGAGAAATATTGGGCAGCTTGTTTTAATGTTGTTTTAGTGCTTTTTTGTCTGTATAGATCACTTACATGACATAAAGCTGCACACTCTCAGAAATAAAGGTATGCAAGCTGTCACTGGGATGGTACCTTTTCAAAAGGTACACATTTGTACTTAAAGGGTCCATATTAGTACCTCAAAAGTATATATTAGTACCTACAAATTTTAAGAGGAACACTTTTGTACTTTTTAGGTACTAATATGTACCCTTGAGGTATTAATATGGACCTTTTAGGTACAAATTTTTTACCTTTTGAAAAGGTACCAGCCCAGTGACAGCTTGCGTACCTTTATTTCAGAGAGTGCGGGAACTGCTCATCTGCATCATTGATATGGTGGATAGCAATATAATTTACATCCATTTGTGAGTAAAAAATGCAACGGCTTATGATTTTTATCTTCCCCATCTCCGAACATTGCAGCACATCCAAGACTGATTATATATAATAAGGAACAATTTTGAATTGACACTGGGATTAGGAGCCGTTCACGACAAGTGTGATAAAGATAATGATAAAGACATAGATCTAAAAATAGTTCTGAATGTAAACAGCAGAGTTCAGCTACAGTAGAACAATAAAGATGTATAGAAATGATATCATCATTGGGAGCACTTTCAGAGTGATTTTTTTACCCAGCTTATAAAGGATAAAACACTAACAGCAAGTCAGAATCCATTGAAATATATAGGGCTCGGACAGTTTAAAGTTACAGATGGCATTGTGGAGAAGATGCCCTTTTTTCAAAGATTATTTAAAGATAATGACTGTCTTGAAAACAGTTGGTTGTAACAAAGGAGGGAATGATAAAAATGTACATGGAAGCTAGGCTAACAAAATAAAGCATATAAATAAAAGCACCTCAGGTATCCAGCATAGTTTTGGCTGGGGAATAATGGAGAAAAATATCATTTGTGTGGATTTTATTACACTACACTGACTGTGACTGCTAAATTCTTTGTTTGATTAGATAGATTACACGAGCTGGATTCACTGGTGCGCTAGAAATGTAGCACACTGCTGGTTACAAATGGGTAATGCAAAATATAAAGCTCTAAAAATAAGTAGATCATTATCATTAGCTGGTGTGGACACAAATACAGTTAATATATTAATAGTTATTGTGCTTAGTGTGAACAGACCTTTAGGGCTCACTCACACTATGCTATCCGAACCGTGCCCAGGCCCCTTTCTCAGATCGTTTGAGAAGTGTGAGTGCTATGAATCAGGCTCAGTTCACTTGGGCAGCCCTGGCCCGGTTGGAAGAGGTGGGCCTGAGCGCGGTTCACTTGGGGTCAGGTGCGGTACGCTTACAGTGTGAGTGCAAGCGTGCCTAAGCCCGAAACTGAAAGCGAGACGTGACTTTAAAGGGACTGTTTCATATGAATTAATTAATCATTGGTACTGTTCAATGAACGCAAACTGTCGTAGATTATTAAAGATGCAAAACCCCTCACTGCACCACAGCTGCAGCTTCAGCAAACCTCCTAATTCCTGCAGCACGAGGACTTTATGATTGTTTATGAGTGTCAAAAGTGGCTGATCTGTTTGGCGAAATATTAGACTGCTTGCCACTGCATATCAAACGACTTAAACGATATAACTAAAGAAATCTCCACTGTGCTGACTGAGAGCACTTACTGAGCAGCGCGTCATCGATGACGTAAGCGTGCCCAGGCCCTAATGTAATGTGAGTGTGGGCCGTTGGGGGAGACGGTAGGGGGGACAAGCGTGCTTTGGCCAGGTTCAAGGCAACTGTACATAGTGTGAGTACGACCTTATTTAGTGTGAATATATGGGAAAATATGCAAATACGTAACAATGCAATAAAGAAAAATATAGAGGAAAAAGATAAATTGTTTGTTTAAATGCAGATAAGTCTCAAATTTATTGTGCAAACCAAAGCTCCTAAAGACAATTTCTTGAATTAACAAAAAACTTGCTATTTCAAGCATTGTAGTACTGTTGTAGCAGCAAGTGCAGCATATAACAGAATGCAAATTGTGTTGTATTATTAGTGTGCCTTTCTTAAAGAAATGATCTTTGTTATTAAGATATAGAATGTGTGCATGATGTGGGGGCTAATAATTTAAAATTCATGTGTTAATTAATTTATGAATTAAAATTTAATTTATGTGGGAGCTAATAATTTGAAATCAAAATTATTAGCCACCCATGACATTTTTATTCTTTTTCAAATATTTGCCAAACGATGTTCATCAGAGCAAGGACATGTTCACAGTATTTCCTATATAATATTTTTTTCTCTCTGGAAAAGTCTTATTTATTTTAGTTGGAATAAAAAGAAAATTTTCAAGTTTTTAAAAACAATTTTAAGGTTAATATTATTAGCTTTCTTAAGAAATATTTAGTATTATATTGGCTACAGAACAAACTATTATTATCCAAAACTTGCCTGATTATCTTATAATTTGTCTAGTCAACATATTCTAGTTAAGTCTTTAAATTGCACTTTAAGCTGAATACTATCTTGCAAAATTTGTAGAAAAATATTATGCACTGTCATTATGGCAGAAATAAGAAGTTTGTTATTAGAAATTAGGCATTTAAAATATATTGTTTAAAAAAAGTCCTCTCTCTGTTAAACAACAATTAGGAAATTTTTTTTATTAATTAAAATGTCAAAGTAGGACTAACAATTTGGCCTTCAACTGTATGTATTTATACTCCATATATTCATTCCTAGTTTTTCATATAATTATCAGGGAAACCATAGGTATTTCAACATGGTAATGAAGTGCTATATGTATAGTTTTACCCATGATATTATGGATTATGTTTAATTTAAATAACATGTAAAATATTACATACACTTACCGGCCAATTTATTAGGTACATTTTACTAGCTGCCTTAATCCTTCGTGGCATAGATTCAACAAAGTACTGGAAATATTCCTCAGAGATTTTGGTCCATATTGACAATATATGTCATGTCAATATATCTTCTATTGGATTGCAGTCTGGTGACTGTGGAGGCCATTTGAGTACAGTGAACTCATTGTCATGTTCAAGAAACCAGTCTAAGATTATTTGCGTTTTATAACATGGTGCATTATCCTGCGGGAAATAGCCATCAGAAGATGGGTACACTGTGGTCATAAAGGGATGGACATGGTCAGCAACAATACTCAGGTAGGCTGTGGCGTTGACACAATGCCCAATTGGCACTAATGCGCCCAAAGTGTGCCAAGAAGATATCCCCCACACAATTACACCACCACCAGCAGCCTAAAGCCTGGTTTATACTTCTGTGTCAAGTGATCATCGTGACCCATGGCGCAAGCCTTGTGCGTAGCCGTGCATTTATACTTCTGCACGCCATTTCTGTTGCTCTGCAATAACACTTCCGAAATGCTAGCTGGCAGTAGGTGTTTATGTTCCTCTGTGTCGAGTTTCTTCGCTGGTGTTTGGTTTCTCTGAACGCTTGCTTAATGTACAAGTGGCTCAAACTCGCTCATTTTGAGGCTTTAATCATAAGGTAAACACAAAACAACAGTCTCTATCTGGAGCTCCTTCACGGGACTCCACGCTTGTAAACACTTACTGCATCACGCTCGTGTGGCTCTCACCTCCGCCCACACTCGTCAGCACTACCAAGCCGACCAATCACAGAGCTTGCGCTACGCATACGCGTTATACAAGGCAGGATGGATCCTTGCTTTTATGTTGTTGACAAATTCTGTCCCTACCATTCAAATGTTGCAGCAAAAATTAAGACTCATCAGACCAGGCAACATTTTTCGAATCTTCTATTGTCCAATTTTGTTGAGCCTGTGCGAATTGTAGCCTCAGTTTCCTGTTCTTAGCTGACAGGAGTGGCACCCGGTGTGGTCTTTTGCTGCTGTAGCCCATCCACCTCAAGGTTCAATGTATTGTAATGAGTGATTATTTGCATTACTGTTGCCTTTCTATGAGCTCAAACAGCTGGACACACCTAATAAAGTGGCCGGTGAGTGTATTTCAAAACTATTTTTAAAAATGTTTTTAATTTTTTTTTTTTACAGATTTTACATAGTGTCCTCAAAAGATATTTTGCTAAGGAAAAAGGCTGAAGGACTTTTAGGTTCACCCCATAAAGGTTTTTATTATTAAAATGTATTTTTAATAACAGTCATTATTAATCCTGTACCTCAAATTTGCTAAATGTTCATGTTTATGTTCACGTTTCGACAATAAAATAGTACTTTACATGAACAATTAACTGTCTGGTTCCTATAACTTTCACCCGGAAGCAAAAATCTGCATTAAGCACTACTTCTACATTATTTATACTGAACATTTTGTTACAGCAATGTTGAAAGAATTGTAACATATTGCTAAGCTAAACCTCTTTGTTTTTTCCAAATAGTACTTCTTTCAACCAGTGGTGCGGACTAAGACTGGATTGATGGCTCATTTATGAGATTACCATAAGCCCCTCAAAAGTAACAATAATTCTCTCCGTGCTGAAAAGCTAGTTAGCTGGTTAGATGAAAACAAACACCTGTGGCACTTCATGCTTTACTGATGTCACATTCTCAAGGAAAAAAAATGGCATAAGATTGCACAACCTCTGTCATCTGTGCATAAAATGGGAATTTAATGGCTTGTTCCATTGGGGCAAACAAATTTAGCATTGTTAATACAGTACACCACAGTAAGATGCACTGTTCACAAGGTTATTTGCTCCCAAATGCATGCAAGACGGTGGCATGAGTGACTGTTTTAGATGCTCGGATGAGGCGATTCTGTTCCCAAACACTCCACAGGCCTCAATCTCTTGGGTGATCATATCTAGAGCAAAATATCTGGAGCAGCGCGGATGCTTGGTCTGTTTTCTATCACAGCACTGTTTGAGCTTATTTTAATGGAGTGCTCTCATTTTTAGAGTTCATGAGCAGATATTTATATCAAGCGGGTCAGGTGAGGTAGGACTGCAGAGACCTCCTTAAAAAAAATGATCGACTGTTTTATGATCCTTATGCGACTGAAGATGTTCATGCAATCGAATTTAAGTTGTTAATTAAGAATCAGCAGCTGTGAAGATGCTTGTTCAAATTCACTGGATACTTTAACTTGGCCTTGGACTTTTAGACATTTGTTACAATGCTGCATTCTTTCCCATCCTTTAGTGACTGTGGAAAAAAGCCAAAAGGGAGTAGTGGAAAGGGGAAGCTGGCTGAACACACAGCTCTGCATAGCCATCTGGTTATTTGAAATGCAAAGGAGTTTCATGGCTTTTAAGAACATTTGAGATTGTTAATGCATTTCTAAAAGGTTTTGTTTGAGTTCAGTTTTAGCAGATATATGGACAAAAAAAAAAGGAATAAAAACAATGACTCATCCTGCACTGCAATTTTTGCTGTCCAATCAATCACTTGAATGAGAATCTCCCTCCCCAAAGTCATCTCTAATTATCAAATCAATATTCACGGCTGTGACATAACTAAAACCTATTTAAAGAAATAAAAAAAAAAGGATTTGATTAAATAGAAACTGTAAATGCAGGAATAAATCTCAATATGCTGAGCATATAATATAATAAATGCAACTTAAAGATAGTGTTAGATAGATTTTATAATAAATTATACATTTTAAATTTTATATATATATATATATATATATATATATATGTTTTTTGTTTTTTTGTTTTTTTATATGACAATGACGGGGTCGCTTGGTGATTTCCAAAAGTCAAATAGATTTTATTAAACTATTAGAATTGCCATATTTTATCCATATCCTAGAGAATATAAAAATAGTAGTTAATGTCTACATAAAAAAGAAGCAACATGCAAATAAAAAGCCATCAGCCTTTCAATACTCTTTTCATAGGATTGGTGTGTTTAGGTTAGATTAACACCGCAATATCATCAGCTGCAGCAGATTAAATGTATAGCTCCAGGTTAAACTTTCTGACACCCAGTGGTGTAAAGTAACAAATTACAAATACTCAAATTACTGTAATTGAGTAGTTTTTCTCAAGAATTGTAATTTACTAAGTAGTTTTAAAAATGTGTACTTATACTTTCCCTTGAGTACATATTTAGTGCAGTATTAGTACTTTTACTCCACTACTTTCCTTCAATCTCTAGACACTACTTTATTTTTCTTGTCTATGGGGATTAGAAACACAACCTAAAATCAACCAAATATCAACGTCATTTGACGTTGTTATTGGACATTAAAATAACGTAGTCATTAGACACTGAATTTTGAAGTTTTTTGAAGTCACTACCTAAATCTAACCTAATATTAACATCTTTTGATGTTGTGTGCCTGCTGTGCTGAGCAATAACTAAATGCATTACAGAATATTACGTTTACACACATCCACAAATTACATGTAAATTCATCAGCTTTCTACAGTAGTTTTAAAAAGGCTACCTTTTACACATAAAAAGTTCGGGACCTTTTACTCATGCATGGTTCGGGATCTGTAGAGCTGCGCATCGATGGAATTGCTCTTCAGTGTTTGGACTCTCAGTACTGATTATTAAACCACACTGACCTGAGCTAAACTGAACTGAACTTAAACACTGAAAACTGAACTAACACTGTTTCAATTCACTATAAACTTCCATGTGAAGCTGCTTTGACACAATCTACATTGTATAAGCGCTATACAAATAAAGATTAATTGAATCATACTTTGAGTAATATTTACAACAGATACTATGACTCTACTTGCACTACATTTTTAGGCAAGTAATGGTACTTTTACTTAAGCATGATTTTTCAGTACTCTTTCCACCACTGCTGACACCTTTATGGACACCTATATCAAATACATTACAAATAAATACAGGCCACAACTGAACATTGAGAATGATCGCTGATTGGCAAAAATAGACTTGTGCTGAAAACATTGTGCTCACCAGTCTCTTTAGGTGAGGTTCATATTAAATTAAACAAATGAATAAATGACTATAAAAAGATTTGGTTGTTCTTTTTCGTGTTGTGAATATGCTTGTGTTTATATAGGCTTTTTGTTGTGCGCGCGATGTATGTATATTTATAACCATCTCCAAGGAATTTGGGGGACGCGAGTCACTGCCATTGTCATTTCGGGGGTCATGGGCTAAAAAGTTTGGTAGCTCCTGGTCTAGACCGTCAATGGCATTATTTTTTACCTACATTTTTAAGTTTTGCCTCTTCATAAGGTTTTCATCAAACAACAAAGAGGGCACATGTTACTCTGGGCATTGTGCCTAAGGCGAGGCACTGCAGTGCCTGGGACTTTTGTACCTCCCTTTTTTCTTTATATTGTTTCACTCTGCAGAAGTCAGTGTGTCAGAGATATTGTACAGAGATATGAGTTTGTTGTTTCTGTAGCAGCCTGTATTATTAGCATTCACTGTGTCCTGGTGAAGTCGCTTCACCAGTCTTCACATATGTTGTACTTTCACTTCTGTACTTCCATCTCACACCATCTGGCTCACAAAAGCAATACTGGGCTTAGGCCAGCTTGGTCCAAACCCCAGTCGTGCTGCGTTCAGCAGCTCTTTAATTATCTCACTAATTCCTCCATACACCCTGGTCTTATAACACTCTTTCTACAACTGAAAACACAGGATAAATGTGTTTGGACTGGACTTTTGAGACTATGTAAAGACTTATGTTGCATTTGTGTCATGTGATTTCTTCCCATTAGCTTTACATAGATATCCTCTTATCGTAATTTACACTTAAAACTCTAAACCCCTTACTTGTGACTGTAATCCAAACATCCATGATGGCTCATTAAGAGGACTCTTGCTGGACTGTCCTTGAAATGCATTGAACTAAGGTTGTCTTTTAGTTGTATACTGTATCTTGAAGTCATTTTCTAAATGAACGAAGATTGATTTGATTGATAGCTATGCCTGCAGGGACATTCTTTTTGATTAACATTAATCAATCATATGTCTGCTAATGACATTCAAGTGAACAAATCAATGTGCTGTTGTTAAGAGACAAGCTTTGGAGGATTACCCTCTGGTTGCTGTGTTGGGAATTTCAGTGGGTTTCAATTTAGTGTTTAGCCCTTTTAATGAAAAAGATTTCCCATATAATTTAGATGAGCTTTAACCTTTTTCAGAATATTGTCTTTGCAGTTTGGAGAGTAACTAATGTAAAGTAGTGACACTTTTTTGTGTTTAGTTTTTCATTATGCTTTTCATTCAGTTATATACCAAGGATATAATCTTACTCTAATAATTATATTTATTATAATCCAAAAGATAAATCTGATTGCACTTTGTTTGGTATTATAATTTATGAATAATTTGTAGTTTAGCCAAAGCCAACAGGAATCAGGATCATTAATCATAAGGAATTTGTAGCATGTGTAACATTTGCAATGCTTAAAGGTGCTGTATGTAACTTTTTGACTCTTTTAAAGCATAAAAATACCATAATATGTGCAGACTTTTAAGAAACATCCCAAGTGAACATACTTGTTTAACTGAAAAACAAGGCTGAAGACCTCCGCTGGACAGTAGACTGCGAAATGAGACTGCGAAATTCAGTTCCACATGAGGTTATTAATTAGCAAATTATATAAATATTACAAACGTAAACATTAGGTAAGCAGGGTACATTGTAACCGCGTGTCCTAACAACACGCTTTGTGAAGAGATACACAGTGATAAGCAATTTGACTGTTTGCACCAGACGAAACACAACAGAAATTTAAATACAACCTTTCAGAAGCACAGAATATGCACTCACTCACGAAATGATAAGGTTTATAATCTATTTAATACGCATTAGCCCTCTTTAACATTATTAAATGTAGATGCTGAATCACGTGTTTCTAAAGTTTAATTTCAAACAGTTTATTGTATTTTCAAGATCTGAGGTGAACTATCTGCTGCTGCTTTCAGTATATAGCAATACATGTCCTGTAAAATGGCATTCAAACTCACATTGTTAGCATTTAGCACTGAATAAAACACATGAGGTTTACCTGAGGTGATTACTGTCATAGGTTTCTGTTGTTCAGCTGTGAGAAATAGATGCCATTTCTAATATATCAATTCAAGGTGTTGGTTAGGACAAAAGCAAATTTTAATATAGAAAATATTACTTCTATTGTGTAGTTGCTTTTATTTAGAACACAGTTTAAATCACTCACTCCTGCACTCAATCTGGCAACCCGCGCTTACGTTTGTTTTTTATCCAGGAGTGCAATACCGAGTTCAACCACTGGGTGTCAAACTTACATACTGCACCTTTAAACATCATAATTACTTTAACTAGGGTACTTCTCTATGCTGTGTGTTTTAGATAAGTTATAGTTTCAGGGTTTAGTTAAAATAGATTTTTTTTACTCATCAGTAAAAAACAAACAAACGTGTTTCTTTCAGGACAAAGGACTCTGCAACACAAAAGTGATGTTCTTGAGACGGTCGTATTAGTGAACCCCTCAGAAGATACTGTTATCTCTGAGGTAAGTTATTTAAGCAAATCTCTTTTGGGTGCCATATGTTTGTAATAAAGATTAATGGATAGTTTAATGGTACACTGAATAACCTTGTTGAAGCCTAACCTTCCAACAAACAGACTGAATCTATTTGACAAATGAGTTTTAAATACCCGCTATGTCTCTTGTTGTGTCCTAGATCCATTGTCTTGTATCTGACCCAGCTGTGCACAAGCTGTTGGTCCTGAGTGGGCAGAGCTCTGACCAAGGTGACCTGGTTCTCCAAACTGGAGTGTTCAGTCATCAGACCTTCTTACGCCTGTTTGCTGAACCTGGGGTGAGTTTGGATATATATATAACTATTCAGACAAATATAAATAGTTTTCTATTCAGACAGAAAGCAATATATATTGACTAATTTTGGACTTGTTTTTATCATGTAGGTCAGCCATTTGCTGAGTAAAGCCAGCTCTGGACAGCGGGCATCACTGACTGTGTCTTGCCGTAGTGACGCAGGCTGGAGCTCTCTGGGGCAACATCAACGCATTAGGGAGTTGCTGAACTATACGCTAAATCCAGAGCCCATACTCCCTAAGATGGAGGGGGTTACTGAGTTTACTGAATACATATCTGAGACTGTGGATGTACCATCCCCATTTGACCTTCTTGAGCCTCCGACCTCTGGAGGATTCCTGAAGCTCTCAAAGCCTTGCTGCTACATCTTTCCCGGTGGACGGGGGGATTCTGCGCTTTTTGCTGTCAATGGTTTCAACATTTTGATTGACGGTGGCTCTGACAGAAGGTCATGCTTCTGGAAGCTTGTCAGACATTTAGATCGAATTGATTCTGTCCTTCTTACCCATATTGGTGCTGATAATCTTCCTGGGATCAATGGACTTCTTCAAAGGAAGGTTGCAGAGCAGGAGGAGGAGCAGTCTCAAGGCTCAACTACCTACAGTGATTGGATGAAAAACCTGATATCACCAGAGCTTGGAGTAGTGTTTTTCAATGTACCTGAAAAGCTTCGCACATCAGAGTCTAATTTAAAAGTCAAGCGAAGTATTGAGGAAGCATCTCTAACTTTACAATACCTCAACAAGTTGGGAATAAAACCTGAGCCTCTTTTTCGAGTGGTTAGTAATACCATCGAGCCCATTACTCTTTTCCACAAGATGGGTGTGGGGAGGTTAGACATGTTTGTCTTAAACCCTGTGAAGGACAGTAAGGAAATGCAGTTCCTCATGCAGAAGTGGGCAGGTAACAGCAAGGCCAAGACAGGGATAATTCTTTCCAATGGAAAAGAAGGAGAAATATCTGTACCATATTTGACGTCTATTACTGCTCTCGTTGTATGGCTCCCTGCCAGTCCCACAGAGAAAATCGTAAGGGTTTTATTTCCTGGAAATGCACCACAAAACAAAATACTTGAAGGGCTTGAAAAGTTGAAGCACCTTGATTTCTTGCGGTATCCAGTAGCCACACAAAAAGACATCAATTCTGGTGTTTCACCTTCAGCAGTAAAACAAACAAAACTAAAGCAAAGGACTGACAGCAAAGAAAGTCTAAAGTCATCTCCCAAGACTCACACACCAGCCAAGCCTTCTAAGAAAGAAACAGATGAGCATGAGGATGTATCTGTAGTCGAAACAAAGAGTGACTCTGTCAAAGAGAACAAGGTTGAGAAAAAAGAAGAAAAGAAACACACCAAGTCATTGAAACCAAAAGCAGAAGTCCCAGAAAAAAAAAAGTTATTGAAGGAAAAACCACTAAAAAAACACCCGAAGGAAAGGCTGTCTAAAATGGATGAAAAGAAAGACAAAGAAAAGAGGGAAGTTAAGAAAGAAAAACGTGAAATTAGAAAAGATGATACAATAAAAAAAGATGACAAAAAAATTAAAGCCAAAGACAGTTCTAAACCTGAATTGAGGAAAATAACTAAACCTGAACTGAAACCTTTCACACCGGAGGTCAGAAAGACCCTCCATAAGGCCAAAACCCAAGGGAAACCCAAATCAATAAAGAAAAAACCTACAACTGCCAAGGCAGAGAGTGCAGAGATTACAGCAGAACCTGTGGCAGAAAAGACTGAACTTGAGAAGCAGGAGAATGGGACTGTAGAAGCCATATCTGCTCCGGAAGATTTAACAAAAGACTTTAATGAAATTAAACCCACTGAAGTGACATATCACTCAGAATTCCCTAAAAGTGACCTTACTGTCTCTGGATTACCAGCTGAAAAAGATGTTGAACCCTCAAAGTCTGCAGAGGACAGAGAAAGAGTATCTGCATCAGCAGACATTCAAGAAGTGTCATCAGCTGATGTGAAAAAACAAGATGAGCCCCAAACTTCAGAAATAGAGAAATTTGAGGATGAGGGTGCTGCAATTGAAGATGAAGATGAGGAGGAGATTGATATACAGCCTGTTAAGAAAAAGACTGATGATGATGTGGAGGAAGATATGGGAATTGGAGATGAAGAGGATGAAGGGACAGCAAAAGAAACTAAAGACCTGGAGGGAATGGACAGAAAACATGAATTTGAGGAAATGGAGAAGCAAAAACAAGTAGAGGAAAGAAAGACTGAAGCTGAAAACGAGCAGTTTGAAGAAGAGGACGTGATCGAAAAAGCTGAGCTGGAGGAGGCTGAAGATTTAGATGCCATTGCAGATGAAGAAATTAAAGAGCTCTCTCCTGAGAAAGTCAAAGACGAAGATGATGCATACTTGTCAAATGTTGGAGGTGTCACAGCTGGCATTACCTCTACAGCGCAAGGAGCTGCTGCAGCAGAAAACCTATCATACATCCAGGATGAAACCATTCCAGGTTATTCTGAGACTGAGCAGACCATCTCAGACGAGGAGATCCATGAAGAAGCAGAGGACAGGATACCACACCTTCAGTATGAAGTTGGAAGCTATGATGTCTCTGTCCCAGACCAACCATGCTCATTTGATGCCATACATGGAATGAGAGAAATGCAAGCTGCTGCAATGGGCAATGGAACCAGTAAAGTATTGATGGCCGCACAGGAACCAGCGATTTCTATCTACACCAGCATTCTTGCAGCTCCTTTAGCTGAAGAAGAACATGTTTCTTCAGCAACATCCATAACAGAGTATGACAAACTATCCTCTCTACCCACTTCCATTGCAGAAGATCAGTCAGTGGCATCAGTCACAGCACCTCAGACTAAAGACACAGGAAAAAGCTCCCTGGTCTTGGACACTGTTCAACCAATTACACAGACTGAGGCAACCCAAGGGAAAGACTACTTACATTCAGCTGGAACCATCTCACCAACATCCTCCTTAGAGGAAGACAAGTGCTTCAAATCCTCTCCCTCTGATGAATCACCTCCACTTCCCTTAGAAGGTAAAACTGAGGGAATTGAGATGGCTGCCCATTACGATGATGAAGAGGAGGATGAATATGATCAAACGCCAAATGTTGACATTTCTCTTGAAAAGTTACAAGAAGGATATGCCTCACCAGATAAACTTGAACACAAGGACAAAGAAATGGACAAACCCAAAAGTCCTGTGCCTTTAGTTCCTGATATGTTAAATTTAGAAAAATCCTCAACTACTGAGACAGAGAAGGCATTGGTATCATCTCCTAAGGAGGATATGTCTTTCAAAGAACAAACAATTCTCTCTTCCCCATCTCACAGTGTTTCTAAGCTTCCTGTTTCTGAAGCTAGTGTTTATCCAGAGGTAGAAGACCGGTGCATTAGCCCTGATGACAGCACTGTAAAAATGGCATCTCCTACACATTCTGGACCACCTAGTGCTTCTCATTCCCCCCTTAGAATGTCACCAGTGGAAGGAAAAGATAAAGTGCTCCTTAAAGACACTCATCAAGAACAAGGAGTGCCACTTAGCCCTACTGAATTTAAATTTGAAAAGGAAAGTGAAAAACAAGAATCTGACATTTTAGATGAGAAGGAAAAACTTCAAGCAGACAAAGAAGAAAAAATGATTATTCAGAAAGCAGTCACTGCACCATCCCCACTTGTTGATGACTTCTTGGCTAAAAAGGAAAGTGAGTCAGTTCCACCAGCAAAAGATGTAAGTGATACAAAGGTAATGCCTGATCCAAGTGTTGAAAAGAAGGTTGAAGTTGAAGAGGACTTAAAAGAGGCAGAGGATAAAGATAGCAAGTTATCAGATGATCATGACGTTAATGAAACTTGTGATTTAAAACTGTCTACAGAGAAAGAGAAAAAAGAGCAAGAGAAAAGAAAAGAGGGTGAGGGTGATGCTGAAGAGAAGTATAATGATAAAGACCAGTTCTTAAAATATGCAGAGGTTACAGATAAAGGTGATGGGAAATCAGAACTGGAGAAAGCTACACAGCCCTCTAAAGAGGATTTTGATAAGAAAAATGCAAATGAAGAATTTCAAGATAAAAGTTATCTAGCAGTATTAGAAGGACTGGATATAGAGAAACAGGTGAAACAAGTAGAAGAAATTCAGCCAGAGAAACCTGAAATATCTTCTAAATTAGACAAGGAATCCAAGGAAAAAGATGAGACTGGTGCATCTTGTCAGCCCTTAGAAAGCCCAGACATCAAAGCAGAAACATCAACATCTTCTGAATCAACAAATATAGATACAGAGACACATGGCACTATAGAGACAGACATAAAAACTAAGCCTGAGAAAACTTCAGAGCAGAAACCCGAGTCAATTGATACTACAACTGAACAGGTGGCTTTGACGGAAACTGATTCTTCTGTCAGTATAGCCCAGTTTACAGAAGACACAGATGGCCTCAAATCTCAAACACAACAACTAAGTGAAAAAACAGATGTTACCTTGAAAGAAGAAAAGGCAGAAAGTAAAAGTGTGACTGGCCTGACATATGAGAATATCACTACAGCTGCCAAAGAACATGATGAATCTTGGAATAAAAGTGTGGAGGAAGAGCAAATTTCCCTTTTAAAAACAGATGTTCCATCTACAGAGATGCATGTAGATATGTTTATTGTGGAGAAAGATATGTCCTCTAAGGATGATGAAGAATTTAAATCAACACAAAAGATGGAAGCACATATATCAAGGGAAATTTCTGCAGAGACAAAAAATACTAGTGCAAAGGATGAGGTCTTGAAGCAGAAGCTAATGGAAGAAAGCCAAAATACACAACAATTACAAAAAACAGACATATCATCCAAAGCAGAGCCTCAAATGTCTCATTCTGCAGTGTTCGAGGATACAGATGATGGACACCAAACTAGCCAAGATATGAAGACAAGTGTAGAAGACATTAAATGCAAAACACAAATATCAATTTCAGAAAAATTTGACTCCCCACCTATAATAGACCAAGAATCTAAAGCAGAAAAAGCAGAATTGAACCAAGGTCAAATACCATTGCTTGAATCTGAGAAATTAGATTTGTCTGCTGAGAGAGATCAAGAATGCGAAGAGGCAGTAAAAATACCTAGCAAACCAGATGAAGAATCTATAGAATATCAGATTTATGAAAAGAAGGATGAGCTTAGTATCTCTAAATCTGTTTTTGAATCTGAAGTACAAAGTGAACTCCAGCCAATTACATCAGACAAAGAAGGTTTGCATAATAAAGAAGATGAAAGTACCAAAGTCACATTTGTCAAATCTGAACAATCAGTTGAGTTAGAAGAAATATCCTCAAAACCATATGAATCTAAATATAAATGTGTGGAGGAAACTCAACTTCAGGTATCTAAAGATCAATCAGCTCCTGAGAGTTCAATTACAGCTGCTAAGAAGGTCCAACTGTATGAAGAAAAACAAACTAAAGAGCCTGTAACAAAAGCACCTCAGTCAAGTACGAAGACAGATGTACCACCTGACACAAAACAAGAATTTGAGGCCACATCCGTGGAAGACAAAAAGACAGAACTGATTATATCAAAATCAAAAACTGTGGATTCAACAGCAGAACATGATACTCTAGAGGCAGAGATGAAAGGTGAACTTACCACTGTAGAAGGTAAAACAACTGAATCAAAACTTAGCACAGAGACCAAAGAAAATATATTAAAAGAAGATGCATCAAAATTAGCATTGGATGAACCAGACATTAAAATGGACTTGGTAACTAAAGAGAAATCTCTTGTAGAATACTCAGAACAAATGAGTGAGACCTCAAATCTAGGCTGTAAAGAAAAAGAAGAAACGAAAGAACATACAGAAGACATTAATATAGACACATCATTACAAGAAACAGATACTTTCCAATCGTCAGACATTGGATTCAAATTAAATTTAGATTATAAAGAAAAATTCGTTGAAGAAACCCACTCAGCTGTAGACAAAACTAAAGAGGGCAAGTCAACCTTTGAAACTACATTTCCAACCAAATTTTCTGATGAAGATGAAAGTACTGAGGAGGATGAAGGAGATGCTGTTTGTATGGGAGGGGCTGGTTCAAGACCATTATCAGTGGAACCTTGGAAGTTAGAAGAACCAAAGGAAAACATTTCTGCACAACTATCAGAACCAAGTATACAAAAGGAAGAAATTGTTGCCCATTCAGAAGAGTTGACTAAAGATTGCAGTGCAACATCAACTGAACCAGTGGACTGTAAGGTTGATGCCACATCAATTGCACCTTCCACTGCAGATACAGGTAGTAAATCTGTCTCAGAGATTGTAACTGCGACTAAACCAACAAGTATTACACTGCCCTGCTCTGACAGTCAGGCAAGTGGTGAGGATGGCCAACATGAAACGTTATGTTCAAAAAGAGCTGCAAAACCTGAGAAGGAGGCTGAGAGGGAAAGGGAGGGAGAAAGAGAGGTTGCCTCTCCAGGGTTAGAGTCACATTCTGATTTTCAAAAGTCTGACAGTGTTGATGAGAAATGTGCCGAAAAGGCTAATAGTAAGAGAATGAAATCTGATGACAAGGTTACTTATGAAGTGGAAAAAGAAAGCTATGAGGCTTCCAAATATGAGCCTTATGAAAAACCAATTTCAAAAGACAGTGACAAAGAAAGAGAGGAAGAAGACCAGTACCCAGGTATGGATAGAGATTTAGATTACATTCGAAAAACAAGTCAGGCAATGGAGCTCGGAGCTACTTGTTCAGTAGAGGAACAAAGTGACGATGAGCCGGTGTCTTTTAGCAAGGTTGATTACCAGACTTCACCAAGCATTTACAGCAGCCAAAGTGCCTACTCAGAACAAGACAACAAGGACCTATACCAAGAGGAAGAGTTGGTTAGAGAAGAGAGACCAGATACTTCTGTTGACAGTAGTTTTACATATGACAGCAAAGATACTTTAGCAGCAGGTTCAGGCTTTTTTGCCTCTAGTGATATGCAAGACAAATCAGAGAAATTGGAAAGAGAAGAGAAAGAGAAGGAGAAAGAGGACACACATTCTCCACCTCTATCAAAACTTGATGGAAGTCATGTTAAACTGTCAGATATAGAACCGTGTACATCTGCTTCCAGCCTTTCAAAACCTGATATGCAAGACAGGGATCCTAAAGTAGAAGAAACACTGGCAACACCTCATTTAGAAGACTTGGACAAAACCAAAACTCCCTTGACGCAAGCTTCCTCTCCCCAAGGGCTTCTCACTTCACCCCAAGATCAAAGTGTTCAAAGTCTAACAACTTCATCAGCATCTGCCTATGATGAAAACAAAACAGGAAGTACAATCTCAGGTGAAGGTAAAGATAAAAACAAACTGGGTTCTGATGATAGCAAAGATGACCCATTTTCTTCTGGTCGGTACTCACCACCTGAAAAGGACTTGCTTCCTGCCAGGGTATCACCTGAAGATCCCTGCACAGCCACTCCGGGTACTTCAGGGCAATCTGTAAAAGTTGATGACAATGTTCTTGCATTTGAGTGTACCGTCAAAACAGATTCAGTTTCCAGCAAGCCTTTGGATGTGAGCACAGAGGGAGAGGAATGCTTGGTCAGAAGTCAAAAAATATTTGCAGAAGAAGAGGATGATTTTGAGGATGAAGAAGAGGAAGATGCAAGTGACTTGGATATGGAAAAGGGTGCTAGAGAGTTGTCTGAGAAAGAGTCTAAAACAGTATTTGATACCACAAGTACATCAAAATCATCTGAAAGAAAAGAAGATTCTGTTGGTTCCTATAGAGGAACAGCAGAAGTTTTACAGACAGGGAAAAATGTTGACTCATCCACAGACAAAACGGAGTCCCTCACAACAAAGCTGTCATCAGTACGAGGAGAGCACTATGAAGTTACTGACAAGGAGGTTGAAAAGTCCAAGAAAGAAGATACTAGTTCAGTCCAACCAGAGAGATTCAAACCCAGTGGTGACAAACATGAATCACAGAAAACTGATAAAAAGCCTGAAGTGTCTGAATCCCTAACTGCCACTCAAGCGCCCATGTCTGATGGAACTTACTCATCATCTTCATCTATTAGTTACTCTTCTTCAACATCTGCATCATATTCAACTGGCCAACATATAGGAGATGGGCTAGAAACACATATTAATGTTCCTAGTTTTCAACTAAGGTCAGATGGGGACACTGTATCATATGAGTACTCTTCCCTAAAAGAAGAAGAGTCACCCACTATGGATTTACCATGTCTAAAAAAGGACGAATACATGGAAGTCTCAGATCGAATGACACATGCTACGACAACAGCTGAATCAATATCCAGTCTTGCTAGGTTTTCTCCTCTCAGTCCCCTGGAGGAATCCAAATCATTTTTTCAAGATCAAACATCATCGGCAGAGGAAAAGTCAGAGGAAGACATGTCAAGCATTAAATCCGACAAAGATCATGTCTCTGATCCGAAGCATGTAGAACCACATTCCTCAAAAATGCCAGAATCGGCAACTTCTAAGCATGTAGCTCAAACAACTGAGGTGGCATCTACAACATCTCTCAAGTTTGAGATAGCACCTTTGGAGAAAGCTGACTCTAAGGACAAACACTCAGAAGAAAAATCCTCTGATGATGAGCCTGAGAATAACAAAAGCATCTTTGAGGAAGGAACACTGCCATGCAGAATTGAGTGTGACAAATCATCTTCATCTGAGCAACACACTGATGTAAATGCACTCTCAACCAAAACATTGCATTCATTTGAGCTGAAATGCAGCTCTGAACCAACAGAAATGGCAAGTTCTCAAAAGGTGCCAGTCATGGCATGTGGGACTCTGAGTACTAGCACACTAAGTGAACAAATCGTGAAGCAAGAATGGGAAGAGAAGTCTAAACAAATGAAACACTTTCCTGAGAAATTAGAAGAGAGATTTGACATGAAAAAAGAAAAGTTAAGCCAGACAAAATGTGAAGAAGTTATAGTAAAACATAAAGAAATAGAGGAAGAACAGATACAACCTGAAAAGAAGTGTAAAGTGAGGTCTGAAAAGATGGGAGAGATCCTAGATGGCAAGAAATCAGAGAACAAGAGTGAAAGTAAAGGGAAACCCAAAGATTCAGAAGAAAAAGAGGAGGTAAAACAAGCTGAAATCTTAGTAGAAAAGGAAAGCAAAGAAAAAGACAAAGAGAGTAAAAAGCAAACTGAAGAAATGATAATGGAAAAATATAGCAAAAAAACAGATGTACCTGAGTCTAGCCAGCATACTGCCATTTCTTCCACAATGGAACATGAAGATATTGTATGTCTAAAGGCTCCACCTGGCTATGGGGAAGATGTTTATGAAGGTATAGACAGGCAAGAATCGGATGAAGAGAAGGAAATGAAGTATGATTCTAAAGAACGTCCATCAAGTCCACCATCAGGAGCGCAGGCTTGTTATGCTGAAGTCTCCAAGAAAGCAGATGAAGGATTCACTCGACCTTCTGACCTCAGTATGGAGGCCACATCCTCTCATTCACCTTCACTTTTCAAACATCGTAAAGGAGATATTTCTCCATCTTTTATTAATCCAAGCCCACATGACCTGTCAAGTGAGGATGGAGACGAAGATGCCAGAAGTGATCATTCAAGAGACGATGATGGTGATGAGTGTGAGCAGCACTCTGTCAAAAGGAGATCTCACAAGCAACAGCATCATCATCAGCAAAGTCACCATGAAGAAGGCAAGGAGGGATCACACAGCATAATAGGTGGTACATCAACTGGGCACGGCATTATGTTAGCAGGAGAGGAAACTCCTCCTACATCATTAAGCGAGTCGCTCCCATCTCAATCTGATTCAGATGTTCCTCCAGAGACTGAGGAATGTCCATCAATTACAGCTGAAGGAAACCTTGATTCTGATGAAGATGCAGAACATCTTCCAGTGGACAAAATGTCTGCAGCTGGCGGTAGTGGAGGAAGCCATCATTCCTCGTCCCCGAGGAGCCACGATCCCCCTCCCATCCCAATGAAAGACCCTCTTCCACATCCACCACACCCTGATGTGTGCATGATTGACCCAGAAGCACTTCTTAATGGTCAGATTCACACAGAAAGACCAGTCAAGAAAGACCTTAAAACTAATAGAGGTTTGAGGAAGACACTAGGAAAATCTGCTTCCCCAGCACGTAAAGGAGATGCAAAAACCAGAAGATCTACTACCCCTGTGAAACAGACATCCAAAGACTCCTCACCTCATACTCTCAAAAGAAAAGATTCAGAGAAGACATTTCGTTTGTCAAAAATGTCTGAGACAGAGGGATCCAGGGGAGACTCGGGAAGAGGGCTGGTCAATGGCGTTAAGAGTAATGCAGGTACAAATATTATGGATAAGTTATCAGATGATATAGAAATGATAGAGCCTTGCCTTTGCTGACAAATAACCCTTTTCATTTGAATTCATACCGTACATTATGTCATAATTCCTAAATTCACTTGTTGCACTGAGTTTAGTTTGTTAGTTTTTAATTGATTTATTTACCATTGCAATTCGGTCAATTTAAGGGTGCTTTCACATCTGTATATTGCTTTATTTGGTCCGGACCAAGGGCAATAAATAACACATTGTAGCATTTTCTGCCGCTTTTGGGCCGCTTTCACACCACACTGATTGTTTTGGTCCAAACCAGTTAAAAAGAACCAAAATGCATTCATGTGACAAAATCCAAGTTTAAGTCACATGTTTAAGTCACATGTTTAAGTGAAATTTTAAGGTATTGCAAATGGCGAAGGTGCATCATACGTCACTTCAGGAGGAGGCGTGAATTAATTTAGCTAAACTGCAACATGGTCATCTTCCGGAAATGTTACCAATGATCCATCAGGTAATGTTTTCCCCCTCTCTCTCTTTTGGTAAAGCGCTGTCAACAAATACTTTTCCTCCACATTCCATAATGCACAGCGCATCGGCCTACGGCAGCTGGATTAGTCCAAAAAGCCACAGTACTTTTTGCGGTGGGGTCTGTTTTAGTTTGTTTGAAACGTTTTTTTGGTCCGCTTTTGGTGCGCACTAGAGTGCGATTGCCACATTCACATCTGCCCAAACGAACCGTACCAAAAGGAAAAAAGGAACTCAAGTGCAATTCAACCGAACTAAATAAGGCAGGTGTGAAAGCACCCTAACAGTGATTAACAATAACAAACATACATATTAGAATAATATCTTGACTGCACAGCAATGTTCTTGCACTAAATCACACTGTTGTTATTAATCAATGTTAATTAGTTAATCAATGTTATTATTTTAGCTTCCAACCTGAAATCCAATGCTGGGACTCCACCAGGACCACCCATCTATGTCGACCTAGCTTACATTCCCAACCACTGCAGTGCTAAAAATGTTGATCAAGAGTTCTTCAAGCGAGTGCGAGCAGCATACTACGTTGTCAGTGGAAATGATCCAGGGAGTGGTGAACCCAGCCGTGCAGTTCTAGATGCACTCCTAGAAGGGAAAGCACAATGGGGCACTAATCTCCAGGTACCACTTTACTTCATACTAAGACAGAATACCATGGAAGAGAGTTCATGAGTGCGTCTCAATCAGCAAGCTAGCTCCCAAATTTGTGAATCAGTATGTCATGTACATGAGTTTAGGCACTGGTCAAGGCAGTAAAAAAGGACCCTGATGCACTATACTTTTGGAAAACGTATGGTGACATGAGAAAGTCATTGCTGTACAGTGTCAGTAGTATTTAGAATATCAGTTAAGGAAACATAGCGAGCATAAATGCTCACTGACATTCACAGTGCATAGTGGGAGTTTTCAGGCAGCAAGCATTTCTGTGCACTGGAAGAATTTTGCTATTAAGACACCCCTTAAAAATGGCCCTGATCAGCTGATTGAGACACACCCCATGTCAATGGGAGTAATCCCATAAAGCAATTGGGTTTGGGGACACAAATGCAAAATGCAAAAAAAAGTTACACCCCAAATGACACACTATAAACTATACTGATAACTACTGTAGGACCAGATCAAAACTACTGACATTTTTTGGTATTTCTGGATAAAATCCCGTAAAATATCTTATGTGGAGTGATTCTGGGAGTATAATAAGTACAAACTTAAAACATGAAATGGAAAAACAGTAACTTTAAATTTTTTACTCAATAATAAGCTAAAAAAAATACACCTGCAGATTCTGTGTGGGCCTACTAATGACACACTATTCATCTATACATTATGCACTCAATCATGTAGTGTACATTATGTGTTTGTGCATCTTAAATGAAACACTAACCATTTTTTTCTAACCAGAAATTAAAACATTTTGAAATCGACATTTATCGGTTGCCAAATTAGTGAAATTACCACAAAGTAAGTGCTACCGCATTCACCATTGGGAGATGACATAATCGCTTGTGTAGGAGAATTTTGCTTGCACAAATCAAAATAAATAATGTAATCAAACCTTAGGTCTCTATTTTAATGATCTAGACGCAAAGTCTAAAGCACATGACACAAAAGTAGTAAGGGCGTGTCCAAATCCACTTTTGCTATTTTAAGGTTGGAAAAATACGGTTTGTGCCACGACGAATGGTCTAAAAGGGTTGTGCTTATTCTTCTAATGAGTTATGGGTGTGTTCTGAGAATAACGTTCATTAAACCAATCAGAGTCTCATCCTATTCCCTTTAAGAGTCAGTTGCGTCGCGCCATGCTGCATTTGCTATTTACATGGTGGACTTTGGAAGTGGAAAACCAGAATGGAAAAACTAAACGCTTCCTAACAGAAAAACTGTTTAAGAGAACATCTGCATGAAGATAAAGAACGAGCCTCGTCCATTCGGCCTCTTTACTTTCTCTTTACTTTACCTTTACTCTTTACTCGTTTACTTTTGTGGATAAGGAAAAAGTGTTGTATACACTCCACTGAAAACATCTATTAGCCTACATAATTAATTTCATTTGTTAAGCGCAAAGATTTGTTTCAAACTATTTCTAATTTCAGTTCTAATTTCCAGCAAATGAATAAGAACAATGAAGTGTGGCCAAAAGTTATATCCAAACACACGTCCAATTCTTATGCCCCATATGATGATGCATACGTTTCTAAAACCTGACAGGTGAACAAATCTAAACTAGTTTTTATTAAAATAAATATAAACATACATATAATAAATAATACTAATAACAATAACATTATACAAATGCTAATTTTCATGAATGAATTGAAAAAAGCCCCCCTGCAGATGCAGAAGGTATGGAGGCAGTGATTTTGTATTTATGCAGAAAATAATATTTTTTGTAACAATTTAATCCTTTTTTTTCATATGTAAAGATATTTGTGTATTGCTGTACATCCTGTGTGTATAAGGTGTTTAAACCTGCATAGGCACATAACTAACGTGCTCTGCGCTGGACTTTAGACCAGGTTTTACTTGGTCAATGGCGCGGTATATTCCAGTTTCTCAAAATAGCAACATGGCAACAATGCTCCTTAACACACCTCCTTTATACTGTAGATCAGAACACTCATGTGTCCACAAAGTGGCGCAAGTGGATTTGCTTTTTAAACAACATGTTGTAAAATGTGTCAATTGCGCTGGTCTGAAAATAGCTAGAAATCGCGCCAAACGCATCGTGATCCTTATTTCGCCGGGTTTACGATAGGGCCCTTAGTGTCTGATAACTTCTCCATTTCTGCTACGTAAGCAAAACTGCGACTTCTGAGTGCTTCTGAGTACTTATTCTTTTAAAATAAATTTTGGTGTAAATTCCCTACTTACACTATACTACAGAATGAGATCAAAAAGTGCATAAGTATGCAATTTGGGATTTACTGAAGGTTTTTTTTTATTGCACTAATTGATGAAAATACATGGTGCATGTATATTTCAATAGATGGGTTGTCTCATATTTGAGGGTCCTTGAAATCCAAATGTTTGAAAACCCATCTAAAAGGTTATGCATGCAGAAGAGCACCCTATTTTATAGTTAATCTGCCAATCTTCTTCTCATTTAGGTCACTTTAATCCCTACACACGACACTGAGGTAACTCGGGATTGGTATCAGCAAACCCATGAGAAGCAGCAGGACCTGAATATAATGGTCTTGGCCAGCAGCAGCACAGTGGTCATGCAAGATGAATCTTTCCCAGCCTGCAAAATAGAATTTTGAATTGTTTTTCTATTTAGAGCTTGTCATTCATTCCTCATTCATTTCTAATCTTTTAGGTTTGGATGAGTTCCTCCACCCACATCCTTCCATCTGCTGCCATTTATAGTTTGTACTCTAAATTCTAATCTTCAGAAATGCAACAAAATCCTAGTGCTGTCAAGGGACATTATTATAAGCTTCCGTCCTGAATCTATTGTACATTTCTGATTGCATCTGCAAGGCTTTGGCATACAAATGAATGTTCACTAGCTAGCTTCTATGAAATAATGACATAATGTTCAACGTAGGCTGAAGTTGCAGTGCAAACTGAGTTTACTCATATTCCTTATCATAACTTAAAAACACCAAGACTTTATCCTGCCTGTAATTCGAGTTGGAAGCACAAAAATACCCTTTGTAAATTGGTTCAAACATCATCTGATTTACGTTCCGCATCCTTTATCATTAATCACACCACATATAAACACAGTTGCCTGAGAAAACATACTCTAAACGTAAGGTCGCAAGGCCTTGAAGCAAATAACTTCTGAGAATAGAAAGTTCACTGTCTTGTGAGCTACTATTACAGTGAGGCTAGACAGTCTCCTCATGAGATCACATACCAGCAAAAAGAGCAAAGAAAGAAATAGCCAACCCAAAGAGGATTTGTGCCAAATCTCAATTCTGTCAAACGGTGATTTACAAAACGAACCATAATCCAAGATTTGTGTCCTTTAGGTGGCAGGAGATGGATCATTCTCAAACATGCAATCCAGTAGTAGTTTTATCTCAATAATGTGATAGTAGCAAAGACTGTACATGCATATATGTGCTTTTAAGAGTAAGGCAAAGTAGATGGCGTTAATTACAAACTACTAGCTTACAGATATGACCGGTCTTGGTTGACTGATGAAGGCAAAAGGTTTTTTTTTTAGAAAGAATATGGTTCTGAATTTGATATTTGACCTTTTATTGGTACTTTGATGTAATGATCTGCACTGAAGATCAACTTTTTTTTAAAAGCAGACTTTTTTTGGGCGACCCCAAAATTGTACCACCATTTGTATTGTATTTTATTGCCAATTACATTATGTTGCTCGGGTAATGTTGTTTTTCCATCATGTTATCAAAGTGTGACTGAATTTAAATGTGGCCACTTTTTTCACTTTAAAAGTTCTACATGTTAATGCGGAGGATTCAGACTTGCAATGTTCTGAATGTTTTGTTTGTGTTTTGCTGATATACTTGATACTTTTCTTCCTAATTTGAGTTTTCCTGACCCACAAGCACTTTAGGTTTAACTTGTTTGAAAGGAAACTGGTGGCAAAACCACGCATATATCAAAATGTAGCAGTCGACAGATTTGTTCAAGAGAGACAAAATCAAAAGAAATGAACAGGCTTCATGGTTGTTGTGAGAGCAGACAGTGAGGGTTACCCTCATGTGCCTTTTGCGTGTTGTTTGACAAAGAAAATGCTGAGTAATTAATTACATAGATGTATTGTTATATACAAATGTACAACAATATATCTATTAACAAATTCATTTTGAGTTATCTGGACTTAGAAATTCTTTATAGCCTTACTTCTTTATTTTTACGCTAATACAGTTGTAACCGACTGACAAGTTTGAGTATTATAGTAACAGCAGGTGTTTGTAACATTATGTTGCACGAGTATGATTGCACTTTTCTAAAATGGAGTTGGCTTGGTAGATGTATCATGTAAATAATTACATAACATATTAATTTATATGACAAAGCAAATATTAAAAATGTAAGTGACTGTCAGATGCACTTGTATTTTGGTCTAACGACAACTTTCAAGTACTTTAGTTAGTTATTATACGTTAATGTTTGTTGAGGTCAGTTATTAAAAAGAAATACTCAAAGTATTACAAGATGAACATTCTAAAATAGATTTTAAATTCGGTTGCTAATATTAATTCACTAATTGGCATTTTTATGTTTTTAGAAATATATATTTTTAAAAATACTAATATATAAAAAAATCTGAAGTTATACCATTCACTAAAAGCTAACAGTTAGTGTTTTTGTTTGCATTGGATGCAAGAACGATAATGGCAGTTTGCCATTGGCAAAGAAATAAAATATGCATTTGCAGGGCCCTATGAGTACCTCAATGTGGAAAACGTGGTCAGAATCACAGAAAGCAGACATAAAAATGCAATTAGAATTCATCTAAACTAGTCCTGTCCACATAATCAAAACACAAACTTGGTTAGTATGAAGTTCTGCATGTTCTTGTGTGAAGAACTACAGAAAATCATGTAGACAGAAACTCATGGGCCTTCATGACAACCCATCAAAAGAAAATAAAAAGAAATCCATGACTGTTGTACAGTAGAATTGACTTCTGAATGTAATCTTTTTTTAAAGAATTTTTTTGTTGCTTTACTGGAATAGGACAGTATTTAGACAGTAAGTGAAGAAAGCTAGGAGAAAAAAAAAGAACTTAATGAATAAGACTCCTAAGAAATCATGTCTGGTCATAGAAAATGATAGAACCTGCAAAGTGATCTAAACGGTGGGCTAGAACTTTTGCGTAAACCCTAGTGTCTGTACAGATTAATGAAATCGGTCTGTAACTAGAGCAACTAAGGGGGTCCTTCCTTTTTTTCAAAATCAGGGATATAAGGGCAGTATTCTGTTCTCTGTGAAAACAACCTGTATCTATTGCAAAATTTAAGGAATTTTGAAAGAGTGGTCCTAGCAAGTCCTATATCACCAAATACAACTCTGGGGGTAGACCATCTAGGCCCGGGGCCTTACTTTTATTCACTATAAATAGGGAAAAAAAGTTTCATAGGGCCCTGCATTTAGAACTGGAGTAGACTCAATTTGAGATATTTTAGTACACTATAAGCAGTATCTTCAACAGGCCTCATTGGTGAATGCACAATTGTCTTGTCCTTGCTTTCAAGACAACAGCGTTATCATCTGTCCTATTTCAAAATGAGTCTTGAAACACTCCATCCCTAAATCTAGCCTTGACTTTTGTTTTATTGTAAATGTCAGTATTATTATTACTGCAGAATACTTCATATTGTGTTATTTGAACATAGCTTATTAAGTTCTCTCAAAGTGACAGGGTCTTTGTGTACGTTTACTAGAAAGCACAGGTTACCAAGGTCAAAGAAATGACTTGTAGGGCCGCAAAAAGGTAGTAGCCTTGACAGTTGAACTATTTATTGGTTAATTATATATGAATATTTAAAATAAAACCCACACTGAGACTTTTTTTTTCTTACTTTTTTTGCTTGAAGGATTGTTTAATAGGCTGAATATGTACTGTACGTTGTATGGTCTGGATATATTTTCATATTTGAAAACATTTAATTTCAAATACCTGGCCTTAGTAACAAGTACTATATGGTCTTGTTAATTAGCTGTGATTTCTTTACACAAAACGAGGTTTGTGTTAAAGATGAATGCACTAACTTTAAATAATACTTTTGAATGTAAAAGTTGCTTTGCTGGATGCTGCTTGAACAAAACAAAGAACTAGCAAAATATGCACATGGAACAGTGAACCTCAAACAATGGGTCACCGAGAGAGCAGTGGCTAGAACCGTGAGTGACTCATGACGAAATATTGCAGATTTTAGTACAAATAACTCTCTTAAGAAAATAACACGTTGGCTTGCAGAGGGTTGTTTCACAAATACCACACTGAAAACTCAATATACTACAGACTTTCCTCCTATATGATGACTTGAAATGCCAAAATGGATCGAAACAAATGGCGTAACCTGTACATATAAATCAAATAGCTGACGTGGTCATTTCTGTGAAACGCTTTCTTTTAAGAGAGCTCTATGGACATTGTAGTTCTAATTTCTTAAAGGTAAAAAAGACTGCAAAGTACCTCTATGAACCTCTATTAGTTCAGATTACATCATCATCATAATCATCATGTGATGGATTCATTTGGCCATTCGTCATGCATACTCATCCATCTTTGCATGTGACTTTATTAGTTATACTCCTGAATGTAATCGTTTAATAACCAGAATTAAAACAGACAAAAAAATAATAATGCTATTTTAAGAAGATATCTTTGAAGCTAATTGTCTTTATGGTACTGAAATATGCATATATTATTGGGCTTGGCTTCTGTTTGCCCTAAGATGTTGTCGAGAAAATGCTGTTGTTTTTTGGCGCTGTATGAATCTTAGTTCTCTTCTTCTTTAGTGCAATATTCAACATTCTGTCTTTAAAAGCTCAATGCAAAAGTAGATTTCTGCTGATTTACTGTTAAAGGGAACCATCCTGGTGATCATCAATAAAAACATCAAAATTTGGAAAAGTCTTTCAGTGTCTTTCTTGATTTTATTCTGTTTTTGTCGTTGTTCTTAATAACATATTTCATAGTGTCTACCAAAATACATAAAAATATAAATTATATATTATACAATATATTTATATATTATACAATTACATGGCTGATAAAAACTCACCAAACTAGTTTGATTAGAAATAGTGACTTCATTGTGACTTTCTGAAAGCAAAAATTTTTCAGCAAATTGATATTTTATCCACTGAAGAGAGCAACATTTGATTTGGGTAAAGTCTAGATCGGATATGAGGCCGGCCGAAAGTGTGATATGCACATCAATATAGCAGCATTTTTTTAACACTGTATAACAATAATTCATATTTTTACAGTATTATGACGATTGGGTTTAGAGTTGGGGTTGGGGGTAGGCGTAAAAAACAAAACAATTTATTAGGTAATTTAATAGATAACATAAATAATACACGGTACAACTACTGCTTTACGTTACTGTGATGGTTGGGTTTAGATTGGGGTGGGGGTAGATGATAATAAAATACAATAAATGGGAAATTTAATAAATAATATAAATAATTCTAGTTAACTTCCGGCCGCAACCGTATCCGATCTAGCAACAACCTTTGATTTGGACTCAATACAGACTTCCCAATACTTGAATGTACCACAGATGAAATTTGTAGCTGTTTTCATCTAAAGTTGCAAATAAACTAAATGTGAAAGATTTTAATATCATATAAACACTGCACATAAAACAGTTTTCATTTAATGTATTGAAGGAGAATAAAATTGTGTAAAATTAGCACAATATACTGTATTATAATAAAAATATTTATTGCTCATTAAAGCTTAGTGCTTGTTTTTTTTCCATAATAGTCTAATATGTCCCAGAGCAGCAGACAGCATTAATAATCAGTGTCAACTTGAGTTTTTAATATGTATTTATTTCTATCATAACGTTTCCAATCAGTACTATTAATTCAATATCCTATCATAAAATAACAATTAGAGGATGAAAACATACACACTGTGCTTATCTTGCTTGACTATCAAAATATATAATTATCTACATCTTTAAGATAAACATACTATGTATTTCCTTCATTAAAGTGGTTGCTGTCTATGTTCGTTTTGTCGCTACATAGGCCTACACATTTGTTAGTACATTTTTTTCAAAGTTTATACTTACCTTAATTCTTTGTCTTTAGTTGTAACTCAAACATTTCTTTCTTTAACCACGTAAAGACCAGATTGAACATGTTTTCAAAGTAAATCTGATGTTGTTGCCGATTTCAAGATATAGTAGATGAGCCCAACATTTCAACACCTTCGCTCTCTCTTTACCTTTTGCTAACTGCTAACATTTACCTGGTGCTTACTGAGCATCTACAGCCTCACCACGTCCAAACTTTTGGCGGTTGTTAGCCTCTTAATTTTTCTCTCATTTTTAATCTCCGGGCACCAGTCTATGATGATGCCATTTTTAATTCGCCAGCTCACAGTCTATGGCAAGCCATTTCAATCAATAATCCACAACTGTTATTTTCATGCTAAGAGTACAAGTAACTCAGAATTATTAGGCAAGTTGTATTTTTGAGGATTAATTTTATTATTGAACAACAACCATGTTCTCAATGAACCCAAAAAACTCATTAATATCAAAGCTGAATATTTTTGGAAGTAGTTTTTAGTTTTAGCTATTTTAGGAGGATATCTGTGTGTGCAGGTGACTATTACTGTGCGTAATTATTAGGCAACTTAACAAAAAACAAATATATACCCATTTCAATTATTTATTTTCACCAGTAAAACCAATATAACATCTCACTATTCACAAATATACATTTCGGACATTCAAAAACAAAACAAAAACAAATCAGTGACCAATATAGCCACCTTTCTTTCCAAGGACACTCAAAAGTCTGCCATCCATGGATTCTGTCAGTGTTTTGATCTGTTCACCATCAACATTGCGTGCAGCAGCAACCACAGCCTCCCAGACACTGTTTAGAGAGGTGTACTGTTTTCCCTACTTGTAAATCTCACATTTGATAATGGACCACAGGTTCTCTATGGGGTTCAGGTCAAGTGAACAAGGAGGCCATGTCATTAGTTTTTCTTCTTTTAGACCCTTTCTTGCCAGCCACGCTGTGGAGTACTTGGACGCGTGTGATGGAGCATTGTCCTGCATGAAAATCATGTTTTTCTAGAAGGATGCAGACTTCTTCCTGTACCACTGCTTGAAGAAGGTGTCTTCCAGAAACTGGCAGTAGGACTGGGAGTTGAGCTTGACTCCATCCTAAACCCGAAAAGGCCCTACAAGCTCATCTTTGATGATACCAGCGCAAATCAGTACTCCACCTCCACCTTGCTGGTGTCTGAGTCGGACTGGAGCTCTATGCCCTTTACCGATTCAGCCACGGGCCCATCCATCTGGCCCATCAAGACTCACTCATTTCATCAGTCCATAAAATCTTAGAAAAATCAGTCTTGAGATATTTCCTGGCCCAGTCTTGACGTTTCAGCTTGTGTGTCTTGTTCAGTGGTGGTCGTTTTTCAGCCTTTCTTACCTTGGCCATGTCTCTGAGTATTGCACACCTTGTGCTTTTGGGCACTCCAGTGATGTTGCAGCTTGGCTTTTCAGAGCCTGTCAAGTTCTTCTTTTGACCCATTTTGCCAAAGAAAAGAAAGTTGCCTAATAATTATGCACACCTGATATAGGGTGTTGATGTCATTAGACCACACCCCTTCTCATTACAGAGATGCACATCACCTAATATGCTTAATTGGTAGTAGGCTCGAGTCTATACAGCTTGGAGTAAGACAACATGCATAAAGAGGATGATGTGGTCAAAATACTCATTTGCCTAATAATTCTGCACTCCCTGTATATATTTTTTCATATTTTTTTTACTTAGGCTATATTTTTCTTTTAAATAACAGTGCTTAGTCTTTAGATTATATTCATACTAGTTTTAGACTCTATACTTGTTCATTGGTAACTCTTGAATAGTCATCATCCAAACACTGTGCAGATTTAGTTTTTTTGTTTGATCGTGCATGAGAGGTCTTATGTAATACACCTACTAAAAGACATAAATATTGCTTTGCTAAATGTATTGTACACAAATCATATAAGCATTTGCATATTATACAATAATATAAGAGATAAATCAAATTGAAATAAAGATAAAATAAAAAGATAAAATAAAAATAACACTTCTGAATACACACATTTACATATGTAAATTAGTAGCTAAATTAAATAACTGGATTGACAATCTGCAAGCACAGATTCTGTGGTTACTAGAACCTTTCATTATACTATTACTTAAAGGTGCAGTATGTAAGTTTGACACTCAGTGGTTGAACTAGTTATTGCACTTCTGGATCAAAACAAATGCAAGCATGGGTTGCCAGATTGAGTACAGGAGCGAGTGATTTAAACTGTGTCCTAAATAAAAGCAACAACACGCGATAGAGGGAATATTTACCATATTAAAAGGAGTTTTGGTTGTAACCAACACCTCAAATTGATATATTAGAAACGGCTTCTATTTCTCACAGCTGAACAACAGAAACCTATGACAGTGATCACCTCAGGTAAACCTTGTGTGTTTCATTCAGTGCTAAATGCTAACAATGTGAGTTTGAATGCCATTTTACAGGACATGTATTGCTATATACTAAAAGCAGCAGCAGATAGTTCACCTCAGATCTTGAAAATACAATAAACTGTTTAAAAATGAACTTTAGAACTAAACACATATGAGTGAATCAGCATCTACAATTAATTATGTTAACATGTATTAAATAGATTCTGAACCTTACTGTTTTGTGAGTGAGTGCATATTCTGTGCTTCTGAATGGCTGTATTTAAATTTCTGTCGTGTTTCGTCTGGTGCAAACAGTCAAATTGCTCATCACTGCGTATCTCGCCACAAAGTGTGTTGTTAGGACACGCGATTACAATGTAACCTGCTTACCTAATGTTTACATTCAGAATATTTATATCATTTGATAATTAATAACCTCATGTGGAACTGAATCTGTCACATTTTTGGTCACGGACGCATGCTTTCAGAGCCTTTCTGAATGAATGAATGAAATACGCTGTTTTCCAACAAGTCAACACTGAGTGCTGAAATATAATTGGCTAAACCTGCATTGTGCAAGTTAAATTTACCTAAACAAAGACAGCGTTCCAGCACAGAAAAAAAAAAACATTTTCAAAGCAGAATATCTGACTTCAGCATTGTTTTTCAGTTAAACAAGTATGTTCACTTAGGATGTTTCTTAAATATCTGCACACATATTATAGTATTTTTATGCTTTAGAAGAGTTAAAAATTTACATACAGCAGCTTTAATAATTTGATACAACTATTTCATTAGTGACTAGTAACTATTACATTGTTTAAATACTAATTTAAAAAAACTAACAGCATTAAAATGGATCTTATAGTATAGAGAATGGGAATCTAGGACTACATCATGGCAAGTGGGATTCTGTCCTCTTTTCAGATACTCACTGTAACCCACTGTAAATCACTACAGAAAAATCTGACAGTTTTATAGTAATACGTTTTGAATATCTCTTAGAAACACACAAAATAAAATGGACCAAAGTGTAGATACCTTTATAAATGTTCTTTTTATATCTGTGAAGCTGAAACTTTTACATTTACACTACAAATCTTGTCTTCAGCACTGAGGTGAAAGTATAGAGAAGACGAGCACAGATGCAGAGCAAGCGTATCAAATAAATAAATGAGTTTATCTGTTAGTCAATCAACGAGCTGCTACAAGAAAAAAAAAAACCAAATATGATTTTCTTCTTAGGGCAGGGTGGTTCGAGCCTTGGCTGGGTCAGTTGGCATTTCTGTGGAGTTTGCATGTTCTCCCCGTGTTGGTGTGGGTTTCCTCCGGTTGCTCCGGATTCCCCAACAAGTCCAAAGTCATGCGCTATAGATGAATTGGTTAACTAAATTGTTCATAGTGTATGATTGAGAGTGTATGGGTGTTTCCCAGTGATAGGTTGCAGCTGAAAGGGCATCCGCTGCGTAAAACATATGCTGGATAAGTTGGCGGTTCATTCCCTGATGAATAAGGGGACTAAGCTGAAAAGAAAATGAACGAATGAATGAATAAACAAATGAATTAATTTGCTTCTTTATTTGTAGTGAGAGCACTACAGTTTAACGATATGATAATCAAGAACATCCAGGTTCCAGTGTCCTCAATACCCAGAATGATTTGCACTGTTCCCATTCTCTATTTAAAAAAGGAGACAGTTCACCCAAAAATGAAAATTTACTCACAAATTTTTTTCTCTCAAGTGGTTCCAAACCTTTATAAGATCTTTTTTTATATATATAGGCCTACAGAAAACTGAAAACCTGTATCCACTGACTTTCATAGTACGAAAAACAAATGGAAATCAATGGTTACAGGTTTTCAGCATTTTTAAATATCTTCTTTTGTGTAGGCTACAACAGAAATAAAAACTCATGAAGGGTTGAAACAAGAAAAGGGCGAGTAAATGGTGACCGAATGTTCAATTTTGGGTGAACTATCCCTTTAAGGTTTATTGAATAAATGTTAAACCGGCTTGCCATACCCCGGACTCGAGCTGTTGCCATGACGATATCTTTTATATTACCGTCACCAGGCGAAATTTATGAGATTGCCTATCCAATTTGATTAATAGCCTCGGTAACCTGTCTGGATTTATATCGCACATAAATTGTGAAGTAAATTACTACGCAATTCAAACGAGGCTAAGCGAATAAGAATGATATCAGTCACTTCAAAGACCTGATTCTGGAAGATTTTTTTTCAATCCGCCGCGTCCCTGCGGGGAAAAATATCAACTGGACGGCAGGCATTTTTCCCTTCACATGAATGAAAATGAGCTAACAACGCACAGTATAAGTTCATGTGGAGCTCGCAGGTCGGCTCTGATGATTCGGGGGGCACACACACACACGCACGCACGCACGCACGCACGCAGCTGAAGTCAATAGCGGATGAGGATCCGTCACTACAGCAACACCGCTGAGTGCGAAGCGTGAGTCATCATTATTGTTCGCGTCACACACTCTGAAACTCACACGATAGACTGAATATCAAAACCACGATTAAAGCTGGAGAGAGCAACAACATATCAGGCCAGTTAGAAGTCACAGTTGGTTAATGTAAACGTTAACACACGTGCGTTTTGTTGATATGGGGTATTTATGTGATGTTGCACTTTCACTGTCACGCATGACAAAATTAAACTATTGTCATTATTTAATAACTGTTTAATATCTAATTCTTTGTCTTCCACGGACCTCTTGTTATAAAAACTGCTTTGTTATATTTAACAAAAATGTCTTAAGCTCAATAGATTACAGCTCTTATATGACAAAGAAAATCATAAAAACATTAATAAATACTTCAGGCCTAAGTTTATAAGTGGCTTTTTTTTTGTAAATGTAAAATCGTTTTTCATCCATATATTTTAGGAACTGGATACATTTTGTCAGAAAATTATGTCTTTGGGCTGACACTATTTGCTCATTTTAAATGAGTGATTTCAACGCAAACTCCATTCAAGATGAGGTGTCTGAAGCCCGCTGTGAAGCCGATGACATGGACCGGTTAAGTTTAATTTTCTCCAGAATGTTTGACATATTTAGTTAGTTTGTTTGGAACCACTATAAAATGAAGTTTTGTTGTCCTGTATAGGACTATAAGTTTCCTGCAATTTTCTGCAGGGAACTTGCAATTTTGTGGCTATGATATAGGAGTGCAGTTTTCCCCACCCACCGAATTGATTGACAGCCACGTATTAACATGTCTCCATAGTAACGGATATAATCATATCCACAAGAGAGGACTTGCAAAAAAACAACAACTGGGATTTATCATTTATCAACTCTGTGTGATCAGCTGCACCTCAAGAATGAGTTTTACAAGTTTAAAGTCTCCATGAACAGAGCAAACAGTGGGCGTGGCTTGTTTTTTTCTACTGCAAGCTGATTGGATGTAGTATAAAGTAGCCATTTCATTCAGAAAGATCAGGAATAGGGTTTCAAGAGTTATTATCAAGCAGCAACCTCCCGCCCTCCCTCGCAAATACGAAAGTAACTGAAACTGCAATTTATTGAAATTCCGCTAGTCCTGGCTCCATAATAGAGCAGATTTCTATTGAGCCCACTGTTAAAATGGCCAACTTTACAGCAGAAAAAAAGGTGTTTACAGCCTGGTACAAAGAACGATTTTGGTTCATATAGCTAATATTACCCTTCATGACAACTGTGAGGGGGGATGTTAATAACTCATCCGTTTCATTTATATCAAGTTACATTAAGTCTGCATAATTAAGGGCGTAGCCACTTGAGTGACAGCTAGGTCTCGCTGATCGCCATCTCATCACCTCAGCTGATTCCAGCTGATTAGCCTCTGAACTCGGCATATACTGTACATTGTATTTTTGTTTTGTTTTATGTAGCTTTACACTATCAATTGCCTTTTGGAATTATTTCTTACAATGATCGGATGATATGGCATGCTATGTGCACTTAATTGTGCTCACAAACCATTCACGTGGCATCCATTTCCCAGGTAAGTGAAATTATATACTTATATACCATATCGATAAATGTATTTGTTTTATTTAAGATCATTTATCATTAATAATTTTCTTTAGACCAGTAATGCACTCCAGAATCTGGCTGATTGATTAGCTGTGGGCTATAAAACATCTGAAACGTTGTCATACAGTGTTTATGCCTTGATTTCATAAACAGCCTTGCATTTACTGACACAGACAATATTTGAAGTGTTTGGAAGTAATTTGCGTTTTCTTCCTGTAGAAAAACGTCTAAAGAACCATGCTTAGTTGCTCAATGTGTTAAAACAGTGTTTTAAAAAGACTAAACTCTGTATTGATATAGTAAACAACCAAGCACAAGTGGTTAGAACACAAACGAGTTGCAGGTAATGAAGTATTAAGCATTTCTCCCAAAGAAAAGTCTGTCTAAGCAAAATGCTAGCAGGTGTCTGTCCCTGGGCAGTGCAATGGTGCGCAAACAAAATGGCGACGGTTGGTCACGCCTACTTCTAGCTTCTTTTGCGTTCTTCAAAAACCTATGGTTGACGTCACGGATACTACGTCTATATCTTTTACAGCCTATGGTTATTACAACATAACAGACTCCTGCTCACCATTTCTGTTTGTTGTCAAAACGGACAGTGGGACCAGTGTGGTTAATATGTTAGCCTCAAAATCACGTAATCTAATCATTTAACTGAAAATAATCATCAAGTGCATTTTCAGATTTCAATTAAAGATTAGAAGAGCAAACTATTTTTGTTTTGTAATGACATGCACAGATAAATTGTTCACCCCAAAACTGGCAATGTGCGCTAACAAAATCATATGGGTAGCTTTGATTTCTTGGGGACTTTATTTTCATGTTTGTAATAAAAAATACATAGAGGATAAACAAGGAGGCTTCAAGTAAATGTGCAAAAACTGTGTGTGTGTGTGTGTGTGTGCTGCAAACTTTGTAATGGCATTTGTGTGTGACTCGTTGCAGACAACGATGCAACGTTGCATCGTTTGCTTGAATAAACTCCATCACAAATATATAAAATAAATTTACTTGTTATATTTGACTCATAAACTCCAATAAAATGAATCCTGAATCTGCTTCAGTTGTGTCTGTCTCTGTCACTGTGCTGTTTATGACTTTATGACGCATTAGAAGCCAGTTGTTGCTAGATCGGATATGGTTGCAGCCGGAAGTTAACAAGAATTATTTATATTATTTATAAAAATTCCCATTTATAGTATTTTATTAATGTCTACCCCCACCCTAACCCTGAACCCAACCATCACAGTAACGTAACAGTAACAGTAGTAGTACCAATTACTATTTATGCTATCTATGTATCCGATCTAGACTTTACAGTAGAGGCCAGCCTGCACATGGGAACAGTGGGCAGGGAGAACCAGCTCATTTGCATTAAAGGCACAGGCCACAAATGCAGCTACACTGTCATTTAAATCTAAAATTGGCATATTTTAAAAGCTGTAATAAATAATCTGATGCGTATTTTGAGCAGAAACTACAGACACATTCTGGAGACACCAAAGTCTTATGCTAAATCTTAAAAAGGGGGTAAATTAGGTGCTCTTTAGGATTATGCATTCTATGGCAAATATGACATTTCAATTTCATACATGAAAATGAGAGGTGATACATTTAACAATATCAAAATATCAAAAAATTCTCTCAGCTTTGCAAATAATGATTTTTTTTAGCAGGATAAACAATGAAATTACACAAGCCATCATTTTTCAAGAAACAAAATTTGATATATTGTTTATATTTCAATAAATACTTTATATATTTATTTTTAAACATTGTTAGTCAGGAATATGGTGAGTACAGTGGTCTCTCGCCACAACGTAGTTTATATTTTGCAGTCTTGCAGATTTTTTTAGTGCAATTTGACATGCTTATTTTTCAATGTTGTTCTGCGTCCTGATTGGCTGTAGACTACTGTCAATGAATCTCCCCTGTGCTGTCTCCTGTACAGTGCAGAATGCATTCAGCGCGCCAAATTGACATAAATCTTCGATAGCTAGCAGTGTGACTAAAGTGCTGTATACTGTATGTTTGCAAGTTTTCCCCTTCTCAAACCTCATCATGTTGACAAAACATTCTGCACCGTCATAGGCACCCATGGTAACACCCAAAAGGCAGAGGAAGACGCTAAGCACATAGCAAGTAAGTTTATTTGAAATCTATAAACTGCACAAATTTTAGCTAAAAGGTCAAGGAGCTATCATTACTGTAACGGTATTGAACAACATAAATTACTAACATTCAACAATTTCTTATTTTATGCTGATGTGTGATTAATGTATAAAATATTTAATGATCTTGCACCACCACCTCTCAAACAATGTGTGATTATCTGCAAGGACAATTTAAGACCGAGGTCATCGATTAGAGGTGATTGTTCAGTTAAACTCAAGATAACTGTTTTTGGACAATCAGTGTTTTTCAGTCAGGGCAGCAGAAAGATGAAATAAAATACCTGTGTTTATTAGAGAGAGATCCACTTTTAATCATTTTAAAACTGTTCTTAAAATTTGGCTTAAAGAAAATCAAATATGCAACCACTGATTTGATTTCATTTAATTGACTATGATGTATTGTACTGTAAGTTTATATTGTACTGTTTTTTATATTGACAAACTTGTTACAACTTCCTCCTCAGGGACTACAGATGTAAATCATCTTTATAGCTAACTCTGGCACAACATGTTATGTTGTACATTGTCCCTGTATAAATAAAAAAAGTCAACACAAAAAGTTGACCTTCTGGACATGCTAAAGGACGGTAGAAGTTACACGAGTGTTTCAACAAGAGAGAAAATTGTGAAAATGTTAATGCCTATCTGGAGTGAGGGGTTTTACAGCCTTAAAAACATTTATTCATTCATTCATTCATTTTCTTTTCGGCTTAGTCTCTTTATTAATCTCGGGTCACCACAGCGGAATGAACCGCACATGTTTTACGCAGCGGGTGCCCTTCCGGCTGCAACCCAACACTGAAAAACACCCACACACTCTTGCGCACACTCACATACACTACGGCCAATTTAGCTTATTTAATTCACCTGTACCACATGTCTTTGGACTGTGGGGGAAACCAGAGCACCCAGAGGAAACCCACGCAAACACGGGGAGAACATGTAAAACATCTATAATAATTGTAAAAAATAAAGCTGAGTACTTTGCAGATTTCACCTATTACGGGTTATTTTTAGAACGTAATATTAATGTAATAAAAATAGCATAGACTGTAAAAGATATAAACGTATCGGTGACGCCTCACAGCAAGAAGGACACTGGTTCGAGCCTCGGCTGGGTCAGTTGGCGTTTCTGTGTGGACTTTGCATGTTCTCCCCTGTGTTTGCGAGGGTTTCCTCTGGGTGCTCTGGTTTCCCCCACAGTCCAAAGACATGTGGTATGTAGGTGAATTGGTTAAGCTAAAATTGTCCGTAGTGTATGAGTGTGTGTGAATAAGTGTGGATGTTTTTTCAGTGATGGGTTGCAGCTGGAAGGGCATCCGCTGTGTAAAACATATGCTGGATAAGTTGGCGGATCATTCCGCTGTGGCAACCCCAGATTAATAAAGGGACTAAGCTGAAAAGAAAATGAATGAATAAATGAATGAATGAAAACAAATACATTTATATATATGGTATATAAGTATATAATAATTTTACTCACCTAGGAGATAAAGTCATCTTGAATGGTTTGTGAGCACAATTAAGTGCACACAGCATGCCATATTATCTGATTGTTTTAAGAAATAATTCCAAAAAGCAACTGACTGTGTAAAGCCACATAAAACAAAACAAAAATATGATGTATATGCTGAGCTCAGCGGCTAATCAGCTGGAATCAGTGAAGTGGCAGCGACCAGTGAGACCTAGCTGTCACTCAAGTGCCCACACCCTTAATTATGCAAACTTAATATAATTTAATAAAAACGAAACGGATGAGTTATAAAAAAAAATTACACCCCTCACCATCTTTTGTACCAGGCTGTAAACATGATTTTATCAGCTGTAAAATTGGCCAATTTAGCATGGCAGTCAGTGAACATCTGGAGTTTCTGGAGCCAGCCCCCAAAGGCGAGTCGATGAATTGCAATTTCACTTACTTTCGTATTGGCTTCATGAGGGAGAGCAGGAGGTTTCTGCTTGAAAATAGTCATTTGGAAAAGCAACAAAAAGTAATAAAAACACCCCCAAAATAATACCACACACAAAAACACTTTTACACCTGTTTTTTAAGTAATATATTTCTCTAAAATTAAATATACTTTTTAAAAAAACTTCACAGAGTAAACACAACTGGAGATTGCAAACAGTTCTTGAAAATGCTCATATTACACACTTTTAATAATTCCCAAACAATACATTTGCATTTTATAATAAAAATACAGCAATTTTCATTTAAATCCCATCTAAATCATAATCAAAAACATCTAAAACAAACAAAAATCACAAACAAATCTTATATACAAACCAAACAACAGTGGTAAAATTAAATTGACTCTGTAAAGCTAGATCTGAATGATTAAATATTTATAATTCTTATTCTTAATTGGTCTGTGTGCTCCTTTGGCTATTTATTCGAGTTGCATTGGTGTGGGATGACAAACACACACCCACAAACACAACTACTATTGTCTCTATTGGCTCTATCTTTCTGCCACTGACTCGAAGATCATAATTACTACCTGACTCCACCGGAAGAGCTAATTACTGGTTTCAGAGCTGTATTTGCTGACAGATCCAACTATCAGCTGAATCTCCGCCTAAGCAGTTCTGTTTTGTTCAGGCACAAGTGTAGATAGCACAATATTAGCAGCTTACAAATAGATTACTAGGACCATATCAATCTTAACCTCAACCTTTAAACAGATACTGATAATAAAATACTTGCAGGACATTCATTCGCTGCTGAATGCGAAGTTGGATGAGGGCTCTGCTACAGATGGAGACGAGGGTCCGGAGCTGGTACTGGAAGGACCACCGGTGTCTGCACACACAAACACAGTACACACACAGAGTTTTAATTATTCTTTTTGTTTAAAAAACAACGTTGATTTACACCGATTTGTGTAAAAAAATGCTGTATTATTTATTCCAGGCCAGTAGATGGCGACTTTATAAAGACACAATTCATGGTTACACGAATGGTGCATTCCATATGGGATGTATCGCCCTTCAAAAGCTACTTCCTAAAGAAAAGAATAGACTCTCATCACAAAATGGTGATGACGTGTTCATCAGCTTAATTCATTTTAAGTTTTTAAAGGTCCCATTAAGTGCTTTGAATTGTATTTTTTTTTCTATGTTTGACATAATCTCAACTGAAACATGAATAGAGGGTGGAACTCCCCTTTTTAAAAAACAACCAATAGCGTTTTGTTTTGCTAATGCGCAAAGTGGTGAGCTCAAGCATCAAATGGGAAGCGTCTTGAAGAGGAGCATTTCAGTTACAAGAGAGCATTTGATTGATGAGAAACTGAATATGAGGTAACGTGAATAAAACAGTTAATCCATTCATGGGGAAGTGACAAACTACAGGCTTCAGATGTTTGTATCAATTTTATATCGCATACATGTCAATTTTATCACTGTTTTGGTGCGCACTAGCTTATAGATATCCTAAAAACTAAAAATACTTGTACTAACATCTAAAAATTTTATGATACCTTTAATATCTAGAATTTTTTAAAAATGTGTGTACATTTATAAATTTATGCTTTGAATTATATAATCTTTGCATCAAATTACAAAAAAAAAGAGAATGAATTGCCGCTTATGCAATATGTTTCTAATGCAGAGTTAATGGACGAGACAGTAAATTTGACAATGTTATCTCTTCTGGTTGCCGTTTTCAGTCTCACACAATTACTTTCTTATTTTTTTAAGTCGTGAAAACACTACTGTGGAGTTTTTCCATTTATTTGAGCAAACATGAATACAAAATAAAATTTTGTGGCACTTTCCTATTCACTGATCTCAGTAAGTTTACCCAACTATAACAACTTCCGCTGCGGATACCCAGAAATGTGAAAAGGGTAAACGCTAGTGATGGGTTGTTCGTGAACGATTTGTTCATTTTTGAACGACTGGGGTTGGGTGAACATGGGGGGGGGGGGGGGGGGGGGGGTGTTTCGTAGGTTGCTAGGTGACCATCAACCATTTTCTCAGAGGATGACAAGCTAACAAAACATTGCTGTCACTCTGTTACTAGTTTTTTTTTTATGGAGAAAATAAAAAAACAGTGCAGTGTTTGGATCTTCTGTGCTTGTCTGAGATATTAGTCTACCGAAATGTATATATTCCATTTAAGCTGCAGCTGATTGGTCAATTCTTGTCACGTGGCTCGCAATGCGATCACGGGATTCATTTACTGGGTGCGTCAGGAAGAAGCATGCGCGTCACGCCACAAAACTCCATTGGAAACAACTAACTTGTGCGAACTCTTGAAATGACGTAATATGCAAACGGCCCCTAAAAGGCCGCCATCATTTGCGACCTCCATTGGTTGATCTTTGTGCACAGTCATGGTGGATTCACTTGATTTGTTGACAAATGGGATGCGGATCCATTCCTTGGCAGTTTGTGGGTCCTTCACTGGGCCTTTTCCCCTTAGCAAAGAAATTTTCCAAAGACGTTTGTTTCTTACTTATTTTGCTGCTTGTGGGTTAAATTTGGGCGCTCAAGTGACCAAGATGTAACAGAGAGAATACACTCATTTTACAAAATAAAATACTTTTCAAAATAAAAGATCTGTCAGACTCAGATAATTAATAAAACGGAAATAATTCATGATTTCTTGTGCAATTGATTGGTCTGCAGCCCAGTGGTTGAGGACCACTCTCTTATTTGACTCGAGAACCCAGAGAGTGATTTCTTCATTCATGCATGCATATAATTGTGCAGGTGGAGAAGATTAGTTCCTTTTTTGAGTCCTCTATCGGGTTTGAGTCATTTGTTCATCACATGAAAGACAGAAGCCAATCATATGTAGTCAGCCAGAAAAAAAATATCCGTTCATCCCTTGACACCTCAGTTTTGAGTCATTTACATGATGTTACGTGATAAACGAAAAACCAGACTCAAAAAATAAACTAATCATGGGTCCTTTCTGCTCAGACTGTGTGCATTGGTTAAGCTTATATGGGACTGTCTGTGTCACGTGAACGAACAACTAAAATTTGAAGACATGTCAGAAGAGGTGAGCTGAGTTATTCATAGACAAAAGCTCCAGGTAAAGAAGAAATGATTATTTTTTCTTTCTTATAGCATTCTAGTTCAGACTTGTTTGTAGTGTGACCAATGTTTGGGCTAATTATAGATGAGTTTGGAAGCAACTTGTAACATTTTAATAATATTATGGCAAATTGAATGAAATGACTCGAAAAAAAAAAGATTTGTTCATCTGAATTAATGAGACTCAAAGGTCTGAGTCAGTAAAATAATCCGAACTTTCCATCACTAGTAAACACCAGCAGCATCCACTCCCATGGCTCTCGGCCCCACCTACACTCATCACAGCTTCCTAGCTGACCAATCACAGATCTTGCTCTTAGTGTCCTCAAAATGTGAAGTTACATTTTTAGAGATGTGCGCTTCAGGGTCAGCATCAGGGTACAACGAAAGATACGTGACTTCCTGTGTACTTAAACTTTGAAAACTGGACTGACACATTGTCAATTTACTAGAACATCTACAGGGAGTGCAGTATTATTAGGCAAACAAGTATTTTGACCACATCATCCTCTTTATGCATGTTGTCTTACTCCAAGCTGTATAGGCTCGAAAGCCTACTACCAATTAAGCATATTAGGTGATGTGCATCTCTGTAATGAGAAAGTGTGTGGTCTAATGGCATCAACACTCTATATCAGGTGTGCATAATTATAAGGCAACTTCCTTTCCTTTGGCAAAATGGGTCAAAAGAAGGACTTGACAGGCTCCGAAAAGTAAAAAATTGTGAGATATCTTGCAGAGGGATGCAGCACTCTTAAAACTGCCAAGCTTCTGAAGTGTGATTATCGAACAATCAAGCGTTTCATTCAAAATAGTCAACAGGGTTGCAAGAAGCGTGTGGAAAAACCAAAGCGCAAAATAACTGCCCATGAACTGAGAAAAGTCAAGCGTGCAGCTGCCAAGATGCCACTTGCCACCATTTTTGCCATATTTCAGAGCTGCAACATCACTGGAGTGCCCAAAAGCACAAGGTGTGCAATACTCAGAGACATGGCCAAGGTAAGAAAGGCTGAAAAATGACCACCACTGAACAAGGCACACAAGCTGAAACGTCAAGACTGGGCCAAGAAATATCTCAAGACTGATTTTTCTAAGGTTTTATGGACTGATGAAATGAGAGTGAGTCTTGATGGGCCAGATGGATGGGCCCGTGGCTGGATCGGTAAAGGACAGAGAGCTCCAGTCCGACTCAGACGCCAGCAAGGTGGAGGTGGAGTGGTTTGGGCTGGTATCATCAAAGATGAGCTTGTGGGGCCTTTTCGGGTTGAGGATGGAGTCAAGCTCAACTCCCAGTCCTACTGCCAGTTTCTGGAAGACACCTTCTTCAAGCAGTGGTACAGGAAGAAGTCTGCATCCTTCAAGAAAAACATAATTTTCATGCAGGACAATGCTCCATCACACGCGTCCAAGTACTCCACATCGTGGCTGGCAAGAAAGGGTCTAAAAGAAGAAAAACTGATGACATGGCCTCCTTGTTCAATTGATCTGAACCCCATAGAGAACCTGTGGTCCATCATCAAATGTGAGATTTACAAGGAGGGAAAACAGTACACCTCTCTGAACAATTTCCAGGAGGCTGTGGTTGCTGCTGCACACAATGTTGATGGTGAACAGATCAAAACACTGACAGAATCCATGGATGGCAGGCTTTTGAGTGTCCTTGCAAAGAAAGGTGGCTATATTGGTCACTGATTTGTTTTTGTTTTGTTTTTGAATGTCAGAAATGTATTTTTGTGAATAGTGAGTTGTTAGCATTAATCTCATTACATAAAAGAGGTTTACCATGAACACATGAGCGCTCTTCCTCATGAGCATTTGAGTGTATGGTTAAAAACTCGCCTAGAGTGCCATCTGCTGTTCAAAACTAAGCTCAAAATTGATTCATGAGAGAATAGGGATGCATTTTAAAAAATCTCAGAATCAATTTCTCGAACGATTTTTCACCACAGATGAAAAATACTTTTTTTTTTTAAACAATCAATATCCTTCTATATTGTCCTACATACAGAGCCTTGTGGACCTAATGTTACATAACACAAAAACAAACAATTACACTATTAATGTGAAAGATACTTTTGTCCCTGGCCCTGCTTTCACAAACAATGATATTATAGTAAATGGGTTACAAGAGGCAGACAAAGCAGAGACAAACGCAACCTAGATTTTTAGTGAAAGCTGCTGCTGAAGGCCAGACTGAACATAAATCACCAAACTCTCAGGGGAAATAATGCAACATTAAAAGCCAACAGAAATGATCTAAATGGCAGAGCTAAATGCTAGAATGAACCCAATAACTTTACTACTTTTTTTGCACTCAATATGAGGTTTCATGTCTTATCTTACCCTACTAAAAATGTACTGTGGCAGTATTGTGATGGTTTTAAAAAGACAATAGCATGATATGTTAATATATACCATGGTAAAGTGAAGTATACTCACACCATAGAGGCTGTGCAGTCGGCTGGCTCTGGACCGGGGTGGTCACTGGGGTTTCCAGACTATCAACATCCATGGATGGCTGAGAGTGCGACTCAAACATGGCAGACAGAGCTAAAGAGAAAAAAAGTTTACATTTATACTGTACACTCTTAAGCTTAAAGTATAGTTAGTATGTATAGTACTAAAGGTGCAAAGGTAGGCCCCGTTTACACTAATACGTTTTAGATTTAAAATGCTTTGCTACGGTTACGCCTTCCATTCACACTACCCTGTAGTTTTCGAGCCCTGAAAACGGAGCATTTTAGCAATGCTGAAGAGGCCGTTTTCACCTATAACATTACTGCCTCCTTTCACTTTCTTCAAAAAATACGAAACATACCATGTCCCTTTCGCTGAATATCAGTTTTAATAATCAATAATGGCCATTATAAAAGTATAACGTACAGTAAGTTTATACAATATAGAAAACAAAGGCAAGCAATCAGTCAAATGTGCAGAATCAGTGTACGTGGTTACATAAATTAATATATTACCTTAGTTTTTTGCACTCAGCCAAAACACGTTACCTGAGAACAAGTAACAGATTCAAAAGGCCAAAGAGTCATTAGATAGAGACAAGATGAATTAAATATCATGTTTAACAACTATAGTGAAATGAGATCCAGCATTATATATTTGATGAACTGTTCGACGTGCGCTACTCTCACCTGGGAAGGTGTACTCAAAGCACTCGCTGACTAACTGGAGCTCAGACCTCCGCATACGCTGCAGCACATGCCACAGTGTGTGTGTTTGGTCACATGATGTGCATTTTCAGCAATGTAGTGTGGACAGAGAGTTGTTCAGAAACGCTAGGTGAAAGGTGTGGACATGGATCATTTTCGTTCTAAAATGCCATTTTTAAAACTAAAACGTTTTAGTGTAAATGGGGCCTTAGCATCTTTGTTAGAATACCTGCCATGCTACAGACTGGTTTTAATCCTACTTACAGTGGTGTAAAAGAAAAATTGGATGCAAGTTGCTAATGTACGTTTTTGCAGTTAAAAGCGCCAGACACAATAAAAGTATAAGGTCTAGATAAACATGTCAAGCAAGAGATTCTGCAGACAGGTTGAAACAAACACAATGGTCAAACACTGGGAGAATATTATTTAAAAAATTCATGGATGTCAAAGGAACTTCGAACTAAAGATGCCAATGAAGAATCTAAATTCAAAGTCCTTTTGATTTACGTACATGCAACACATACTAGGTGTATATGCTTTTCTTCTAGTCAAATTCAATCAGCTTGATTAAAAAACAAACTAATCTCAGGGGTCTTTCAAGCTCTACACTGGCAACATGTAGGGAATTTATCTTTAACGATCCAAAACAAGTCCAGTAAAGCACATTTATCCATAATAAAAATGTCTCAATTGACTCTGGGTGGTGAATAAAAAATCTCCAGTAGCAAACTGACTGTAATAAAAATATCTGTATTTAAAATTTTATAAAGAGTTTTGTGTAACATCTGTGAGAGGCTTCCTGAGTTGCATATTTGCATATTTTGGTGCATTTAGTGCCACCATCTGGACAGGAGTGTAAAGCCTTTTCAGCAGATGGAGTATGAGGCATGGATAGTATCACAAATTACAAGTAGAAAAATACAAAACAGGGATTTGTAAAGAAAATGTTAAAGGATTTTATATAATTCAACAGAAGAAGAGATTTTTTTACCTTTTTTGTCCAGCATTTAATTTATATGAAATTTTAAATATGAATATTTTCCTACAAATTGCATCGATTCACTACAGGACACCTCTATCCACCCCATGGTGCCATGTAAGACACTTTGTTATTAAATATGGATGCGCTTAATTGAACACCTGCCTGATGCCATTGTAGAGTTAGAAAGAGCCAGGAGATTTTTTTTTAAATAAAGAGATTGGATTTGACTGAAAGAAGAAAGTCATATACACCTATAGGGAATCATGCGCTAAATTTCATCTTTGGGTAAACTAAGTTTTAGCGCCTGCGATACTTCAGAATAAATCCACAAACGAACTGAAATGATGTAATTTCGAGTAAAATCTGGCTAAAACATGCTATTTTTTAGTTAATTTCAGTAGTTTGAAACAGCTCACCAAAGCAAACTTTTGCTTTGGCTACTAAACACCTCTGAGCTACCATTTTTCCATGACTATTAGACAATCAGTGGATGTGTTCTGGAACTCCACCTTCTTTGAAATGTGATTTCTTCCCTCAATTTGTTTCTCATTCCACAGAGGTCAAAGTAGGTATCGCTGCAGGCCTGAGACCTCCAAGTGGGAGGTATTACACCGTAAGTAGGTTGGATGACCTCCAAGTGGGAGGAATTTTTACCGCATGTGGGATGGGTTTAGGTGATGTAGGTGAAGTAGACATTAATAAAATACATCAGGTTACTGTGAGGTTGGGTTTATGGTTGGGGTAGGTGTAGTAGGTGTTAATAAAACACAACAGGTTACTGTGAGG
>CAIGQZ010033231.1:2598560-2613442 GCA_903798205.1 Danio tinwini
AGGTTACTGTGAGGTTGGGTTTAGGGTTGGGGTAGGTGTAGACGTTTCTAAGAGACATTAGGTTACTGTGAGGTTGGGTTTAGGGTTGGGGTAGGTGTAGTAGGCATTTATAAAACACAACGGGTTGCTGTGAGGATGGGGTAGGTGTAGACGTTTATAAGAGACATCAGGTTACTGTGAGGCTGGGTTTAGAGTTGGGGTAGGTGTAGACATTCATAAAGCACAATATTGGACTCTGTGTCATGTATAAGACATTAAATAAATAAAAACTCTAGCTTGTACAGCCTACTTGGAGCTCAATTCATACCCACTTGGAACTCGCTCTGACCTCCATTTATTCCCTTCTCCAGAGGTCAGACAGGAGAACAACATTCAAAACAACAACAATAGCTACATGAATACACTGGACAGTGGAGTAGCAGAGCTGGTACAGATGTATCCATACCTGTAGGTTTGCTCGTGGAGAGATTTTAAAGACTTAACGGGTCAAAAACCAGATGGGAACCACACCTCATCACGTCATGACATATTTACCTCCCCACATACTGCAGGTTTAAAAAAAGTACACCGTCACTCAGCCTTTTCAAACTTCATTTTGCACTCAAACAAAGAATAAAATATAACTTTGTTTGAAGTACATCACGTCACTTTAGACATTTATACTCAGGCTCGCACATTCATTCAGTGAAGTCTAGCACCAACTATGGACATCAGATGATGACAGGGTAACATTGATTACACAAATACAGACAAATTGTCTTTTGCTGTAATCCTGTGATTGTCGGCTTTGGTTGGTGGTACGGTTTGACATGGACTTAAAGCAGGCCAATGCTTGTACCTGCAAGTGGCTATTCCAGACCATCTTAGCAACCACAAGTTTTGTGTCCATTCAGTGTAAATGAACTGTAATTTGATTTGTGATTCACATCCTCAAGAAAAATTTGATGGCATGATGATCAGGTGACAATGTTTTAATCACTTACTTTTGAGCCTCTTGAATTGTGTTTCGCTCCCATTCTTACACAGCGCGGTCAGGAACTCGTCCACCTGCTTGAGGGACAGTGAGTTGTGCAGGGTTTCCAGTGGATAGATCGAGGGCACCAGTGAATAACCTTCGAACCCTGAAGCAGAAGAAGACACACTAACACATGGTCCAAGACAAACTTTTTTAGCAGCAGCCATCATTACCTATATCCCACTTACACAACACATGACAAGAGCATCAAGCCAACCTCATATAGACACTGGGAATCGAGAACTGATTTAGGTGACAAGTGGTGCCCAAAATCACAAAGATGACATCAACAGCAGTCCATTGTACCATGTTGGCTTGTGACCCATTAATATCTTTACAAATAGTTTGATGAAAATGAAAACTTTAGTCCGCAAAGTGTTTGGACACTCCTATGTAAGGCATTATCAGTTTAATGCCAAGAGAATTAGGACAGACTACTGCAGACTAATAAACCAATTAGGACAGACTACTGCAGACTAATAAACCAATTAGGAGCTTTACGTGTTTAACTAACCAATAAAAAGATTAGAGAAACTGTCATTTGAAAAACAAGGAGACTCACGCTATAATGACGCTTCGCTGAAATGAGTTTAATTGCTTCTTTGTTTGCTAATGTGTTTAGGTTAGCCTTAATGGAACTAGATGATGAAAGAGAAAAGTGCAAAATGGAAGCGGTACCCTTTCCCGGTTCAATTATGAGAAAAAAAAGAAAGGCAGTTTAATTCAGGACTTTATAAGTGATTCAGGCTTTAATTTAGGACTTTAACAAAGTGCACATTGTTAAAAGCTTAATTTATCTTCAAAGCTGGGTGCTATGTAGTACTTTTCTGTCCTCTGCAGTTTTTAGAATGAACATTGTGTCCTTTGGTGAACTGTTCACTTGAGAAGTTCCGCAACTGCATCATTCAGTCAGTAAGATCCTGTTTCCACTTGGTGTTAAGATACATTTTCAGTGATTTGATCTAGTTGAGATGCAATACCATTTATAACACATTCAACTGCATCTCTCGTGACCATCGTTTGTTTTTGTATTTTCTTATTTCATTATGTTTTACATCCTTTTCGTTTGAGTGAATATCACTGAATTAACAAACTCATATTATGCGGTTTAAGAGCTAGCAGGGAAGTGAACAAATGAAAAGAGTGTGGATGTAATTCAAATATTTTAGTACAGCGCAATGAAGTGAAAAGACTTTATTTTGGTGCATATACTCAAAACGCATCCAATAATGATCACACGTTTGGTCACTGAATGCATTTTTGACATGGTCCAGAAGTGGCAGAATGAGAACAAGCTAAAACCAATGTAGCTGCATTTAGCGTCATTCACTTGAAAATGCATTTTAATACCAGGTGCAAAAGTTGACTTGTTGAAAAAAAAAAACCCAGCATATTCTGGCTGGGTATGTTTTTTGTTTGGTTTAAGCTTGTCCTTAGCTGGTCTTTAAGGTAGAGTAAGGTGGTCAGCTAAGAACCAGCTTTAAAGCACAACATGTAATATTCGCTGCTATTCACAAAAAAGGTGTAGTTTGTTGGTGACAGCACATGAGTGTGAAAACATGGGAGTTGTGGTCTTCAGTATATCCTATGGTCTCTGCAGAAATCCTGTTTTTGTATAAGCTAATGTATTCAAAAAGTATGCCAGTATGAAGCAGAGTAAGACTGAAGCGAGAACGCTGAAGCAAAAGCTTATGAGAGACAATCATGATGTAACACATAAAAGCAGCTGAGCTTTTATGTGTAATAAACATAAATAAACATTTATTATTATTATCAATGCTCTGCAAAAATTAAATTTAAGATTTGCATTCAAAATTAAGAGATGCCCACTACAATGTATTTGAGCATAAAAATAGTTTATATGTCAGGTATATTTAGACCCGAAATTATGTTTAAAGGGATAGTTCACCCAAAAACAAAAAAATTACACACTATTTACTCACCCTCAAGTGGTTGCAAACTTTTATATGTTACTTCATTCTGTTGAAAACAAACAAATGTGGAAGAAATCTGAAAACCTAAACCCACTGCTTCATATAGTAGGAAAAACAAATACTATGGAGGTCAATGGTTACAGTTTTCAAGCTTTTTTCAAAATATCTTAAAAATATAAAATATATCTAAAAATATCTTCTGTGTTCAGCAGAAAAAAGAAAGTCAGACAGGTTTGGAACAAGTAAAGGGTGAGTAAACAACAACAGAAACTTTAGTTTTGTGTAAACTATCCCTTTAAGCATCACAGTGCAGCAATGCAACAATTCAGATTGTTATTTTTAATTATTATTATTTTTTGCCACTATGCTTTAAACCACAAAGTTTTGTGCCTACTTGTCATTTTTTTAAGGAATAAACAAAATGGCTTTAAGTTAGCTTCTGCTAAACATATAACAAGCGAAAAGATGGCTTCATAAGAGTGTTATACTTACTCCATTCAGAAGGCAACACAAGTCTTGACATTCACCAAGTCATTTGAACAAGCATGCGATAAGAGAAGAGGAAGAGGTTACGAGCTGTTATAGAGCAGAAAGAAAGGCCACAGAGAGAGAAAAAACCCCACAAGAATTCAGATGAAAGAGAACAGATAAGCTGAAGCGTCACACACTCTTTTGTGCTTTTACGTCAGTATTGAGCTAATAATGCCTGAAGCAATAAAAGGACTGAAGGGATGGAAGAAGTGAGGGTTAGTATTGGAGAATGACAACATGTTGACAGAGCAATTCAGAGGAGTTTTACACTCACAGCAGTAAAGGTACAAAAATATTACTGGGGTGGTCATATTGGTACATTATATTTACATACAAGAACATAGAGTCCATAATGTACTTAAATTGTACTGTATATACAGTATCCATACTTGTATATTACAAAAGTGTACTTTTTGAAGGGTAGAGCCCCAGTTACAGCTTTTGTATACCTTTCTTTTTGAGTGCATTGTTTAGAAAAAATTTTAATATCATGTTAGTATTTGTTTTGAAATGAAGGCTAAAATATATTAGTGAAAAAATAAATGTAATTTTAATAAAATGTCTAATTATAATACAAAAAAGAGCAGTATTAGTTTAAAAATGTAAAACATAAATTTCTCATTTGTTATATTTAAAAGGCAGTGGGTTTTTGGTAATGGAAAATAAAGATTAAATAATAATTTCTCATTAATATACATACTAATATTTGATTTAAATAGCATAATTCTGAGAAGATGTAGCATAGAAGGCAGTGATAATTTTTTTTACAAGTATCAACAATTCCTAATTTGTGAGACTTATATAAATGAAAAAAACATATAATAAATAAACAATATAATAAATCTTATTTGTAAAACATTTTTAAAAAGCAATTAAAAAAACCAATTTTAGATAAAAAATGCAATTCGTTGAATGTTCCTACTATTTTCTTTGCTCTTTTTTAGTAGTCAATTACTGAAAATGCCAGAGTCAGATTCAGAAGTAGAATAAAAGGCACAGAGTATGAAAAGTGTTAGTATGAGATGACAGAGCTGAAGGAGGAGGTGACAAGAGGACACTGCAGCTCATCCACTGCCAAACTGACTCAGCAACATGCAATTAATGAGCTCAAATTAATTGGTTTTGTTATGCCAGGAGATACATCTATTTTCGGAGAGCAATTAAGAGTCCTTAGTGTGAAGTGAAGGCACAAGCTTAAGCATTACTATTAGCAACAGTTTATGCTGTTTGTCTCTACATGAAACATCTGAATAAATTAGGTCTGCTCGAACTTCATAACATTCTGAGTCATTCACACAAAGTCAGCTGTTACTGTACGTGCAGCACTGAAGCCAATTTACATGCACTTTCATTTATGAACATATAAAACAATTTATTGGCTTTGGTTTTATCAAATGCATGCATTTAGACTGAAAAAATGGGCCTGATAAATTACAATAATTGATATTAATTATATAAATAACCAACTGCAATAATTGATAGAAAAAAATATTAAATTAAAAGACGCACAATTAATTTACAATAATTAATAATTAATTAAACAGTAGAAATTTAAATGACAAAAAATGAAAAAAATAAAAACTGGCAACACTTGTAAAAGGCTGTTGATGACAAATGATAATAACTATAGCAATAAATAAAAAATAAAATAAATTATAAAAACAATAAAAAGCATCAACAGTGCAAGGTTATATTACAATAGAACAATTACAATAATCAGTAATATTTAATAATAATAATTAATAATATTTAAATAGTAATTTTAAAAAGTACAAAATTAGGAGCTGCCCAAAATGTTTCTTATGTGAAATTACAATAATGTATATTAATATAAATAATAACAAAAATTGACAATTTTTGCCCCTAACTTTCCCCCTAAATAGCCTTGCCTTAAACAGGCTGAACAATTTTTCCCCAACTCACTCAATTGGATTTGGAAATTGGACAGAAATGTTTTATGGACAGCAGGTTCAACTAAATAATCCATAAATAAACAAACTAAATAATCCATTACAGCTCGCAATTCTGCCATAAATAACCCCAATGCTGATGTACTGCTGACTCTACATCAATGGAAAAAGAGCAAGTGTCATTTGTGTCAATAAAAAATCATCCTTAGTTTTCACAAATATGCCAGAAGACTGGAAAAATGACAGACACACATTGATGAGGAACACATGGATTGCCTGTCTGAAGTCTTTTCACGCTTGAGTTTCCTTCAAACGTGTCAAACTGTCAACTGAAATAAGTAGAGTTTGATCACTTCAGCTCTTCGGGAAAAAAAACACTTCAATCTCTCCAAATGAAGCAGATTCCCTACAGATCCCCCACATTATCAAATGACAAAGAAAAAGACATGTGCTTTTTACATGTTTCATCCAACAGAAATAGACTTGCTTTATCAGAAAACTTGGAAAGAGAGAATGATTCAATTCTTAGTTCAAAAAGGTAACCCTAGCTGATTAAATATTCTTTAAAAATCTAAATGTTCTAAAATGTTGAATTAATATGCAAATGATGCATTATTTAAATAAATGAGTTAATTTGCATACATTTCTAAAAAAAAAAAAAAACCTAAACACTGAATGAAGTCATCCTCAAAACTCAATTGGTTGGCAGTGATCTTATGGTTAGAGAGATAGACTTGTAAGGTTCAAGTCTCTGGAACTGTACGTGAGGATAGTGAATATCCAACTTATTCTTCCATCCTCAACACCCCTACTGAGGTAAAAAACAATTGAACAAGTCACCAAAGCAACAGAGTATAGGTAAAATTAAAGGCATAATGGGTAAATTCACAAACATTCATGACTGGATTCAACACAACACAGTGGTGTCATGGTTTGTTACATTTAAATTTCTTAGATTTTTACCTATTTATTTTATTAAAATTAAGATCCTAAAGCATGAACTTTCCTTGGATTGAACAATGACAGAGCTAAACTTGTCTTCTTAGCAGCAAGTAAATACAATGTAGTATTGTAATAGTTATATCCAAATACAAAGAAAATTGCTATTTCTAAATAGCTTTCTTTTTCCAATCTTACTAAGTGGACTTTTTCAGTTGTTCTCTATGAGAGCACCCCATTTTTTTAAATGGCAGCAGTGTGACGAGACACTCAGCATCTGTTTCACGTGAAGTATTTTAGCTCATCATTATACAACATCCACTAATGTGATTGCACAAACTATGTGCAAAGTGACAGAGGCAAAAGATAAAAAATCTGGTTTGAAGTGCTGCATCAAAAACCAATGAGATGTGCATTTTTGTTTATGTGCCTGGAGCTGCTGAAGCTACAGTAGAAATGACTCTCATGATTAAAATGGTCTAGATGAACACACATTCCTATTTAATATGAAGCAACGAGGCAAGATGTATACCTATTGAACACAAAAGAAGATATTTTAAAGAAAGTTGAAAACCTGTAACCATGCATTGACTTCCATAATATTTGTTTCTCCAACTATGGGAGAGAGATCAGATTTTCATCTTTCTTCAAAATGTGTTCTTTCGAGAAACTCACTTCACAGGGTGTCAAATTTAAATTTTGGGATGAACTATCCAATTAAACTCACCTTTTTGAAAATGATTTGTCAAAAAGTATTTGTTAAAAACATTACAATCAAAAACGCAGAATTGTGACTTTCACAATTCAGACCCTTTTTCTTGCAATCATGAGATTTAACAATTCCTGCTATATCTCACAAATCCGACTTTTTGAGTGATAAATCTCAAAATCACAGCAGTGAGATGGAAACACTCAACAGCATGTTCACAATTAAAAACACAATTTCAATAAACTCAGGTAATTAACTGTAAGATAAACTTCATTGGTGTCTGAACACAAAGCGTTTGAATGAATGTTGACAATAAACACAACCCTTATCGTTACTAGCCATACACACTCGCAGCGAGGGGTGTGTTTTTCTTTGAGGGTGACTGCACGCTGTTACAGTATTTTATGCTGAACTGTTCAGCACAGTGGTGCTGGGAACACTATATTTCACACACTTTAGGCTCTTTATTTTTCAAATAATTGCAGCGAATCATTCACTTTAAATTGTGCACTGAACGGAAAGTCTCATACTGAATGGTTTACTAAGAATATGTGTACCATTACACCACTAGTAACTGTCACACATCACTTCACTTATGTATTTAACAAATCCCTCTGTAAAAACCTATAGAATATAGATATGAACAAAACTGTGATGTTTGGTGTATGCAATAGTTCTCAAAGTGGTTTATGATAATGATATAAGATTTATGAAGATTTATGTTATACAGTGGGGAAAATATTGAACACGTCATGTTTTTTCCTGGGAATAATATTTCTAAAGGAGCTGTTGACATGGAATTTAACCAGATTTTGGTAAAAACCCAAACAATACAAACATAAAAATAAAACAAGACAAAAATATGAAAAATTATATAAAATACTTTTTTGGTGATGCCAGCTTAAAGACGCCTCTCATATGAAGAAAAAAGTCACAATAATTGCTCAGGTGTGAATTTTTCACAGACTTCAACAGAGTGTAAAAATCTTGATGGTTCTGTGGTTCTTGTCTATTAAACCTGAGCTGTTTTTTGTATTTTTTATTGGATACAAGTCAGGTGATTGGTTGGGCCATTCTACAGCTTGATTTTCTTTCTCTGAAAGCCTTTGAAAGTTTCCTTGGCTGTGTTTTGGATCATTGTCTTCCTGAAATGTCCACCCTGGTTTCATCTTCATCATCTTGCTAATGTAGATGTTGGACTGAAGTAGCAAATATTAATTTACAATGACAAAGGGCAGAGGGTTACTGAAGAACTACAGAAAGATTTCAGCTGTTGTCTCGGCTTTCATTGTCTTTCTACACCTCCCTTTCTTTGTGTTCAATACCTTTTCCCTGTTTCATTACATTTTATTACACATAACTTCATTTGTAAACTAATTAGTTTTGTTTTCTTTGCATTTATGGATTTCTTTAGTTGTAATCAACATCCAGTGAGAATGAGCACTGTTAGACATTTATTTTCTGAGAAAAATGGTTACATGTTTAATAGTTATTTCTTCCACTGTATAAACACCTTGAAAAATATATATTGTATGTGTATAATAAAGTGTGCCAAAAGTATAAAAAGTGTATTTAGATGTTTTAGATGTTACTTAGTATACTTAGTAAATCCTAATTGAAACACCAGGTTCTTCTTGACATGATGTACAGAAAAAAAAGACCATGCAAAAATGATGCCCTACAAACATCAACATTAAAAAAATATTTGCATATACAATATTAAATCATGATAATGAATCAAGTAAACACAAACATTAACCCTCACCCCATCAGCAAATATGATCATCGTGCAAAGTAATTTATAGGCATAAACGGCTAAACAAGCTTGGAAAAAAATGACAATCAATATCTTTAAACACATTATATTTTTCCATGAATATGCGTTAAACAAGGCACTTTGTTTTGCTATTAAGATTTTTTTAAATATTTAAATGAAGACCAGACTATTTCTAGACCAGCCTAATAGTCTATTTTGGTGCATTTAAAGACACGTGATCATTCCAGCAGTAATGGTGGTGGAAGGGTTAACCATTTATAAATGAAAAAAATCAACATGAAAGGTGGTCACACGTTTTTCCACACAGACAACAATATATCAAGAGAGATATATTCGGTACACAACCCATGCATCTAGTAATGGAAGATCTTTTTTGCCACAGCATAAAAAAAATAAAATATATATATATATATATATATATATATATATATATACAGTCAAGCTTGAAATTATTCATACCCCTGGCAAATTCCGACTTAAAGTTACTTTTATTTTTTCTCTTTAATAGGAAATGACACTGGCTTCTCCCAAAAGATAATAAGACGATGTACACTACCTGACAAAATTCTTGTTGCCTGTCCAGGTTTAAGAAACAACAAATAATATTTTGACTTCTTGTTGATCATTTGGTATCAGAAGTGGCTTAAATAAAAGACAAAGGCCTCTAGATTATACACTTATTTAAAAAAAATATATGATCATGCCTTGATTTTAATAGATTTAATTAGGACAGTAAGGTCTGACTTTGCTTAGACAATTGTTATATTTAATTTTGCTTAATATTGTGTATGACTCCCATGAGCTTGGAGGACTGCATCCATACATATCTCTATCTATGACTAAAAAGTTATTAAATTAAGAAATAACTTATTAATAAAGTCATCTGGAATGGTAAAGAAAACATTCTTGCAGGACTCCCAGAGTTCATCAAGTTTTTTTTTGGAGTCATCTTCAATGCCTCCTCCTTCATCTTACCCCAAACATGGCTTCATGTCTGGTGACTGGGCTGGCTAATCTTGGAGCACCTTGACCTTCTTTGCTTTCAGGAATTTTGATATGGAAATTGAAATAAGACATGGAGCGCTATTCTGCTAAAGAATTTGCCCTCTCCTGTGGTTTGTAATGTAATGGGCAGCACAAATGTCTTGATACCTCAGGTTGTTGATGTTGGCATCCACTCTGCAGATCTCCGCCCCCATACTGAATGTAACCCCAAACTATGATTTTTCCTTCACCAAACTTGACTGATTTCTGTGAGAATCTTGGGTCCATGTGGGTTCCAATAGGTCTTCTGCAGTATTTGTGATGATTGCAGTTTAACAGATGATTCATCTGAAAAATCTACCTTCTGACACTTTTCCAAATGATCAACGAGAAGTCAAGTTATTATTTGTTGCTCTTATAAATGAGATTGATGACAAGACTTTTGTCAGGCATCATTGTGGAAAAAATATATTTCTCAGCTTTTATTTACATTTAAACAATAACTATAAGTCAGAATTTGCCAGGGGGACAAATCATTTTATGATTGACTGTATATATTTTTTACCTTTTACTTTACAATTTTGACGTGTATCCCTGGAATTCTAGATTTAAAAAGATAAGTTCACCCAAAAATGAAAATTTTGTCATCATTCACTCACACTCATGTGGTTCCAAACCTTTAAAGAAGATATTTTGAAGAAAGCTGAACACCCAGCCTGATCTCATGAGCAAGCGGAAGTATTTTACGTTTTGTCAGTTTAGTGGCTAATTCATAACAATTTGTACAAGTTCAGTCAAATGAAAATGTACAATTTTAAAAAGGAGGCCTGGCACCAGACCCCACCCCTAAACCCAACCATCACTGGAGGATAAGCAAATCGTACTAAATTGTGTGAATGAGATTGTACAGATCTTACAAATACTGCATTTGAATTTAAATGTACTACTCGGCCGTTAGAAAAGTAAGTTGTATACAGTATGGATGTGAGCGTATGGAACTAGGATGTATTACATCTGTCATTTTGTCATGATCACATGACCTACCCGCATGAGTTGCATCGCTTCACTATCATTCATAAATTTTCTCACGGGGCATCATAGGATAGCGTAGCGTGCATCGAATGCACACTTCAGAATCTCACCAGAAGTAGTAGGTCATCCAGGTACTTCTCATATACTGATTTTCAAATTTGGACATACTACTCAGCTCACATACTGTTTTTAACGTACTATATAGTATGGAATATGCGTAAATAGCTCCATTTGTTCATTTAAACTAGTTTTTTTCATGTTCACATGTAGAAGCGAAAGCAACAACATGACTGAACACTGTCATGCCACTCTCTCATACATAGTGGTGCTAACATAAATATATAATTGAAGTCACAGTCCCCGTATTCATTTAGAGGTATTTTGTGCAGCTCTGGGCAAATTTAATTTGGAAGGAAAAGTACCAAAATGTAACGTGATAATTGAAAATGATTGGAGGAGAAAGAAATAATATCTTTCAAATCTCAAATCGGGTTGAGGTTTTCAGCTTTCTTGAAAATATCTTCTTTTGTGATCAATAAAAAAAAGAAACTCATGAAAGTTTGGAACAATTAAAGAGTGAGTAAATTAACATTTTTGGATGAACTATCCCTGTAAACTCACCTTTAAAAAAAAAAAAAGTAATAATGGTGATTTGTCACAAAGTATTTGTTATAAACATTACATTTAAAAAACGTAGAATTTTGACTTTCTTTCACAATTTGGACCATTTTTCTTGTTACTGTAAGATTTTAATACAGTATTAAACAATTCCTGCTCTATCTCAAAAATCTGAAATTATTTTTTGAGAATTGCACATTTTAGTTAGGTTAATCGGAAGCTGAAGTAAGCGATCAATATCAAAATCACAACAGTGAGATGAAAACACTCAACAGCACGTTCACAAAATCAAACACTCAGAAATGCAAGATAATTAACTGCAAGATCACACTTCAAATCACAATTTTCAGTTTTTTTTCATCTTGTGGCAGAAATATTCTTCCATGTCTAGCCATTTAGAAAGAGTAATGAATTAGGATGGGTGTGTCTGGTGAGAATCCAAGTTGAAGAAAGGTCTGCTCGATTTTATGAAAAGAACCACAAACGGTGCTAAATTACGAAGTCTACGTTGAAACAACGGCAGAGGGCATGCAGGAGAGTGTCAACAATAAAAAATGGACTCAAAAGCTCCAAACATACCATTAGTCGGATGCCTGGCATACGACACAGAAAATCTCTTTACTGCCGGCATAGAGAGCAGCTCTGAGGAGATAAAACAGGCATTCGGCATTACACTTTGCCCCTCATGAGCTTTTGCTCTTACTCTAAATTTTTTTCATCCGCAATCTTCAAGCATTTCTGTCCTCATTAAACCGTCTATAACAAGCTGGTCAAAGTAACAGTGGGCCCAGAAGTTGCCCACGAATAAGGGGATTCAGAAAATAACTAAACAAAAAACACCAGATGGTCACAACAAATGATCCTGGATTCTTTCGTGCTACAATGTCCTTTTGAATGCAGCATGACATGGCAGTATTTTAGGTGCTGTTTAAAATGTCTAAGACACAGCAACACCCTGTGGACAAAACCGTTATTGCTTCTGGAGAAGAGAGAATTCACAGAACATGTTTATAAATGCTAATAAATAATGAGTAGTAATTATAATAAATATTAATCAATTTCAAAAAATGTATTTATGACAGATGGAGACAGTGAAATGACATTCCCTTCCACTGTATACAAGAGAAAATTCCTTTTAAATGAAATCATTTCTATAAATAAATGATGATGATGATTATAAAAATAATGCATTCCTCTCTACTGTATCCAGGGAATTAGAATGCAATTTCCAATAAACGTTTTGAAAACAGTCATAATATCCAGAGCAAGTCAATGAGTCTTTAGAGATTGTGGTTAAAAGCAGTCATATGTGTTTCTATGGATATTATCCATCAAAACACACAGTCTCAGGACACCAAAATGTAACCTTTTGCATAAATGAGCTTGCAAATGTATGCAATTTAGCAAATTACTGAATGTTTGTTTACATGCAGCATGCTTATTATTAGTATGTAGGCAGGAAAGGTGACAAACGATTAGTACTGACATTATTCCGAAACTATGGAAACCTCATTTCCCCAAGCGAGACCTTGATGAATAGTTAGATGTAAATGGTTGCCAAGTAATGGCTTGATTTGGGATGTCTTTAAAGCCTAGACTAAACTTTTTGATAAATATTGAAAGAATTATGCTGAGAGATTGTGTTATAGGAATAATCAATACTAAAATCAACTTCTATTTAATTTGTTAGAGTGGGCCTATATTAAATCAGAGTTTAAAATGTAGGGCATTCCTCAATAAAAAAGCTGCTGCGGCTTTTTTATCTCACAATTCTGAGTAGCATTAATGAAATGTGATGTTTATATCTAATGTTTTTAATACTTTTTATTACAGCTCAGAGGAAAATGGTCAACATTTTAAGATATAAGCTCAAAATTTAAAGATGGAAACGTAAAGTGTAACGTAACTCAGAACTGCAAGAAAAAGTTTTCTATGACTTTAATTCATATTTAATCTATGACTTTATATCTTGTTGTTCTGAGTTTTATAGTATATAGACATATCTTAAAAAACTGGAATATCACAGACAAGTTTGGTATTTATAGACAAAACTGATCAAACTAATCAAGCTAAAAATTGAACATTCAAATGATTTGATATTGTGAATAAATAATTTTACTAAGCTGTAAGTCTTAACCATTTGGATTAAAACAAAAGAAAGATAAGTGTTTCACTTTTTGAGAGCAAAAAAGGAAATAGTCCTTGATATTCTAATGTTTTGAAATGCTCCTGTACTGTCAATAATTCTGAGAATTGTGATTTAATCATAATTGCAAGTTACCAGACTTTATTTGTGAAGATAAATCTCACAAATCTTTTCCCTCATAATTGCAAAGCATAAACTTATAACTGCAAAAAATAAGCTTGTCATGTAGTTATGTGAATTCATTAAGAAATGTCTATATGACTTTTAAAGCTCTAATAAACTCAATTCAGCCTTTTCCTTAAATTATCTCACAGTTTATAGCTAAAAAAATGCAAACTAGGGCTGCACGATATTGGAAAAATCTAACATTGCAATATTTTTTATTTCAGATATATATTGTAATATGAATACAATTATACCAAATAATTATTATCTCTATTTGGAAAGAATTTATAATGTTAGATCAATTGGGACGATTGTGCAGTAGGAGTGCATAAAACTTCATAAAATCTCCATAACTCCCTAAAATCTAAGTATTTGAATATTTATAGTATTTTTATGCAGATGTTTAGTCAGAGATTGATGAATAAATGTTTACTTTTTGCATCTTCATAAAATCGAATAAACTATCTATAAACTTTTTGGGGTCCCCCGACACATTTTCATTGTGGTCTGTGCCATTTGCTGTGCATTTCTGTATTTGCATGTGTTGTGAGAATTTTCATGCATAAAAATTTATAATAAATACAATCAAGAAAAAGATACAATTGAAATAAAGTGTTTTATCATTTCCTAAGTCTAACTGTATTCAAGTACAGTAACTGAATGATACAAATATAAATAATTTTATAAAATTAATCGTAGTTAAAGTAAAAAATGGTACAACTTCTTATACCTCTATGCTTTTAAAGTCATTATACAATCATAAGCATCAAAAACACATGCAAATGATGAATTATAATACAAACTCAACATTGCATATCCTGCAATTGCGAATGATCACATTGTGATATTGATGCTAAAACAATATATAGTGCAGCCCTAGTACAAACTCACAAATCTGAAAACCAGAACAGTGAAATGTTTCTAATATTAAGACATAATAACGATGAGACATAAACTCATAATTCTGAGTCAAAGCTGTGAGATAAAAAAGTCCAAAGTTTTTTACTATTATTTCATAATTCCACAGAAGAAAACCTGAATCTTTAAGTCTTCGCCTCACAGATGGACTGAATGTGTCTGTGTGTGTGTGTGTGTGTGTGTGTGTGTGTGTGTGTGTGTGTG
>CAIGQZ010033231.1:2618442-2647627 GCA_903798205.1 Danio tinwini
ATATATATATATATATAGTTTTATTAATTTAATTTATATTCATTAATTATTATATTCATTAATTTATATATTTTAGATTTATATATTAAATTTCTATACAAATATGAATGGAAGTGTATATTTATATTCATTCATTCATTTTCTTTTCAGCTTATTCCCTTTATTAATCTGGGGTCACCACAGCAGTATAAACCGCCAACTTATCCAGCATATGTTTTACGCAATGGATGCCCTTCCAGCTGCAACCAATCACTGGGAAACACCCATACGCTCTCATTCACACACATACACTATGAACAATTTGAGGGGGAAACCAGAGCACCCGGAGGAAACCCAAGTGAACGCGGGAGAACATGCAAACTCACACAGAAATGCCAACTGACCCAGTGTTTATTTATATACACATAAATAATCATAGTATGCACAAAATTATGTAAACACAAAGTTTTATTTTGTATGCGATCTATCATGATTAATCTTTAACAGTACTAAATAGTAGTAGTAGTAATAGTAGTAGTAGAAGTAGTAGCAGCAGCTAGGGATGCTGCAATACTCTATAATATTGAACATGCAAATTAAGACTTGCTTTTTAATGATTACCGATCTAATGAGACCGATCTATCATCATTGGGTGTCGTGGCGCAGGAATATAAAAATGACATCAGGAAAAGCAGAGGAGAGCGCTTCTTCCTTTGATCTCGTTTTTCGTGTATTTTGCTAACATGATTATGATTTTTGTTGTTTTTGCTTAACTTTCGTTTGGGCAAAATTATTTTGCATTACTTTTGCCCACTTTGAGATATTTTGTGATTTTTGTACATTTTATTTTGATTGATTTGTTTGTTACTTTTTGGCTCAGCCCTTTCCCATCATATTGAGCTTTACCTCCTCAAGTTCACTCTTTTCTCAGAGTAAGGTTGATATGGAAGATGTTTTACGACTTCTATTTTGCAAACACATAGAAAATGTATTGTTAAAGACATCAGGTAAAATATGACACCATGTCATATTTTACAGTTCAGTATAGGGAAGAATACAGCACACGGCGCTGAAAACTGCAATGTTAATATATTGCTTGAGCGCCGATTTTCTCTGTTCATGCACAATTTCTTGCGTGCCCTCATATATACTTTGCTCAAGTGCGCTTTCAAATACACACTGCTGAAGTGCGATTTAGTGTGTTTATGTAACAAGTATGTCTCCAACCTTCATCAGATTTGCTAGAAATATTTATGAATGTCTCCAATAGACGTGAGCGGCATTAATGCTCCCTGAAGTAAAGTGAAACTGCTATAAACTCAAGCAAGATAACGTCATCTATACATTTTAAAGTATTATAAAACATTATCTATTATCTATAAAGTATAATTATGGAAACTTAATCTTAACTGAAAGCTACGTCGTATTTGCTAGCCTCACGCATCACAGACCTGTCAGTCGGTTAGTGATGCGTGATGCGTAAACACACTAAATCGCACTTCAGCAGCGTGTATTTGAAAGCACACTTGAGCAGAGTATATATGAGGGCACGCAAGAATTTTGTGCATGAACAGAGAAAATCGCGCAAGCATCAGTTAGTGGCGGGTTGAATTTTGGTGTGGCGCCCTGCCATGGAAGAATGAATGTAGCGCAAACCATGCAGTAGTAATTGAGTGTGATCGCTCACTCACATGACATGACATGCACTTGGAAAATACTAACTTTAGAATATAATATTTAGAACAAAACCTCATTACTAGTACAATTTAATCAAATGTGATCAAATAAATATGTGCTTAAATTTGGTTTAATTAGTTAGAGACAAGTGATGTCAACCTCAACAATGGGCAGCAGGGGGCGTGAGAGTATCGCGGTACGCCACAAGAGTTTCACGATACGTATCGTGGTTGGTGTATCGCGATATTTCGGTTCGGTTTGTAGTATCGTTACACCCCTATTAATAATAAAACTTTATTATGACCAATGATTAAGTCAATGTGATGACTTGATATTGACTTTAATATTAATAATATTCAATCGGTTATAAATTAATATTAGTATGATGTGTTTAATATCAATCAAAAAACAAAAGACAATAAAAATAACTCTCTGCTCTTGACTGACTATCTTTGTAGCTCAATAATGGTTAACCTTTATTTAATTTACACAGTGAAACTTACATATAAACCAGTGATATATTTGATTATATTATTGTTTTTCTTTTTTTACTGAACGTATGATACTGAAGCATATCCAAACTGTGACTGTAAAAAGAGAAGTCTGTATTGTTGCAACCCTTCTAGTAGTAGTATCATCACCATCATTGTTAAATAGACAATTTCATAATGGTTAAATTAATAATTTCATGAGTTATTCATCAAATAAAAGCTCAAAGGCTCAAAAGTACAATACAGTACAGTACCTCCATAGATCCACCCTTGCGGTTGCGGATCAGTGGTGATTTCTTCTGAATGTTGATTGGCTCAGTGAGTGCGGCTCTGTCTGGCTCATCTTGAGAAAGGTCTTCAAGACTGCCTGGGTCTGTCTGCTTCTCATGGTTCTGTTACATTTATCAAAAGAAAGTTAAGAAAGTTGGAAGCAGTCCAGCAAGCAGTATTTCACACCAGCAAGAATATAGTTTTTCACAATATCAGCACATGAGAGTCAACACAAGCATGATTTTAATTTTAAACCAAAGTTCAACAAAGCACTTGTTTATTTTTTCTGTTTTACAAATAAAAACAGTTCTGGAGCAGAATATTTTCAGCACTGAAGCGTTTTTCTTAATTACTAAATGAATTAATTGGTTTTTTAATGTTAATGATTCATAGATTCATTCATTAAGACAGTATGATCGGCTCAATCTAGTAAAGCTGTCTATCTATCCACGTAAATGAGCTCTGTTGGACGTCTCAATCTGAAGTCATTCTTTGCAGGCAGCCTTCATTCCGCAACCTTCAATCACCTCATAATCCTTTGCAGGCTCATTCATTCATGAAAAGTAATCCGCTGAAAAATGAGTTATCACTGAACTCAATCACTTTTCTTATGTAACGCAAGACCCAAATTATATATATATATATATATATATATATATATATTACAAATTATATATATATACATTTTATACTGTCCTCACTGTACTTTTGAAATTGCTAAAATACTATATAAAACATTTAATTCAAGGAAAGGCAAGGCATGTTTATTTATATAGCACATTTCAAACCCAATGGTAATTTAAAGTGCTTTACATAAACAGGAATAAATTAGACAAGAAAATAAAAATGATTAAAATAATTTAAAATAATTAAAAACAGATAAAAATGTGTTAAAACAGGTTATAAAAGAATGAAAAAGAAAAGAAAGACACAATAGTGTGATCTGTTGGACAGAGCACAGTGCTCATTGAGTAAAGGCACAGCTAAACAGATGTGTTTTAAGTCCTGATTTGAAAGTGCCTGATGTTAGAGCACATCTGATCAATTCTGGAAGCTGATTCCAGCAGCGCAGGGTGTAGTAGCTGAAGGCTGATTGACCCTGCTTTGACTGAACTCTTGGAACTTCTAGTTTATATGATCCTAAAGATCTGAGTGATCTATTAGGTTTGTATTCAGTCAGCATATCTGTAATGCAATGAGGTCATAGGCCATTTAGTGATTTATAGACAAGTAATAATATTTTAAAATCTATTCTGAATGTAACTGGGAGCCAGTGTAAAGACCTGAGGACAGGTGTGATGTGTTCAGATTTTCTGGTTCTGGTCAGAATCTTGGCCGTAGCGTTCTGGATGAGCTGCAACTGTCTGACTGTCTTTTTGGGAAGGCCAGTGAGGAGTCTATTACAGTAATTCACTCTGCTGCTGATAAAAGCATGAGCAAGTTTCTCTAAGTCCTCACTGGAAACAAAGCATCTAATTCTTGTAATGTTTTTGAGATGATAGTTTGCTGATTTACTTACTGCTTTGACATGACTACTGAAACTTAGATCAGACTTCAGAATCACACCAAGATTCTTGACCTAATTTTTTGGTGTTTGACCCCTAGTGCCAAGGAACTCATTCACCTTGAGAACCTCATCTCTGTTCCCAAATGCAATGACTTCAGTTATATCTTTGTTTAACTGAGATTTCTCTTTGTTTAAAGGTGCAGTATGTAAGTTTGACACCCAGTGGTTGAACTAGGTATTGCACTCCTGAATCAAAATAAACGCAAATGCGGGAGTACAGGAGTGAGTGATTTAAACTGTGTTCTAAATATAAGCAACGATATGCGATAGAGGGAATATTTTCCATATTAAAAGGAGTTTTGGTTCTAACTAAACACCTCGAATTGATATATTAGAAACAACTTCTATTTCTCACAGGTGAATAACAGAAAACTATGACCACGATCACCTTAGGTAAACCTTGTGTTTTTTTTTCAGTGCTAAATGCTAACAATGAGTTTGAATGCCATTTTACATTTAATGATGTTAAAGAGGGTTAACATGTATTAAACAGATTATAAACCTTACAGTTTTGTGAGTGAGTGCATATTCTGTGCTTCTGAATGGCTGTATTTAAATTTCTGTCGTGTTTCGTCTGGTGCAAACGGCCAAATTGCTCTTCACTGTGTATCTCGTCACAAAGCGTATTGTTAGGACACGCGGTTACAATGTAACCTGCTCACCTAATGTTTACAATTATAATATTTATATCATTTGATAATTAATAACCTCATGTGGAACTGAATCTGTCTCATTTCGACATCTGATACTGTCCTTTTCGGTCACAGACGCATGCTTTCAGAGTCTTTCTGAATTAATAAATGAAGTACGCTGTTTTCCAACAAGGCAACCCGGGGTGCTGAATTACAGTGAGTGCAGAATTATAAGGCAAGTTGTATTTTTGAGGATTAATTTTATTATTGAACAACAAACATGTTCTCAATGAACCCCAAAACTCATTAATATCAAAGCTAAATATTTTTGGAAGTATTTTTTTGTTTGTTTTTAGTTTTAGCTATTTTAGGAGGATATCTGTGTGTGCAGGTGACTATTACTGTGCATAATTATTAGGCAACTTAACAAAAAACAAATATATACTCATTTCAATTATTTATTTTCACCAGTGAAACCAATATAACATCTCAACATTCACAAATATACATTTCTGACATTTAAAAACAAAACAAAAACAAATAAGTGACCAATATAGCCACCTTTCTTTGCAAGGACACTCAAAAGCCTGCCATCCATGAATTCTGTCAGTGTTTTGATTTGTTCACCATCAACATTGCGTGCAGCAGCAACCACAGCCTCCCAGACACTGTTCAGAGAGGTGTACTGTTTTCCCTCCTTGTAAATCTCACATTTGATGATGGACCACAGGTTCTCTATAGGGTTCAGATCAGGTGAACAAGGAGGCCATGTCATTAGTTTTTCTTCTTTTAGACCCTTTCTTGCCAGCCCTGCTGTGGAGTACTTGGACGCGTGTGATGGAACATTGTCCTGCATGAAAATCATGCTTTTCTTGAAGGATGCAGACTTCTTCCTGTACCACTGCTTGAAGAAGGCGTCTTCCAGAAACTGGCAGTAGAACTGGGAGTTGAGCTTGTCTCCATCCTCAACCCGAAAAGGCCCCACAAGCTCATCTTTGATGATACCAGCCCAAACCAGTACTCCACCTCCACCTTGCTGGCGTCTGAGTCGGACTGGAGCTCACTGCCCTTTACTGATCCAGCCACGGGCCCATCCATCTGGCCCATCAATACTCACTCTCATTTCATTAGTCCATAAAACCTTAGAAAAATCAGTCTTGAGATATTTCTTGGCCCACTCTTGACGTTTCAGCTTGTGTGTTTTGTTCAGTGGTGGTCGTTTTTCAGCCTTTCTTACCTTGGCCATGTCTCTGAGTATTGTACACCTTGTGCTTTTGGGCACTTCAGTGATGTTGCAGCTCTGAAATATGGCAAAACTGGTGGCAAGTGGCATCTTGGCAGCTGCACGCTTGACTTTTCTCAGTTCATGGGCAGTTATTTTCCGCCTTGGTTTTTCCACACGCTTCCTGTGACCATGTTGACTACTTTAAATGAAACGCTTGACTGTTCGATGATCACGCTTCAGAAGCTTGGCAATTTTAAGAGTGCTGCATCACTCTGCAAGATATCTCACTATTTTTGACTTTTTGGAGCCTGTCAAGTCCTTCTTGGAAGTTGCCTAATAATTATGCACACCTGATATAGGGTGTTGATGTCATTAGACCACACCCCTTCTCATTACAGAGATGCACATCACCTAATATGCTTAATTGGTAGTAGGCTTTCGAGCCTATACACCTTGGAGTAAGACACGTGCATAAAGAGGATAATGTGCTCAAAATACTAATTTGCCTAATAATTCTGCACTCCCTGTATAATTGGCTAAACTGGCATTGTGCAGGTTAAATTTACCTAAACAAAGACAGCGTTCCGGCACGGAAAAACCATTTTTAAAGGGCACCTATTTTACCCCTTTTTTAAGATGTAATATTAATATTATGGTTTTTCTGAGTGTGCCAGTTTAGGTTCAGTTCAAAAAACAATTCAGATTTTTTATTATGATGTGTTAAAAAGTGTCATTTTGGGGGTGTGTACACAGTTTGTTGTTTTAGGGGCGTGTTGCTTCACATGAAAATTAGTTTCAACTTCCCGCCCAACTTAACAAGGGGGCGGAGCCAAGAGCTCCCCGGCTTTGTCTATGGCTACAGACAAGCAGACTGAGAGCAGCAACAGTGAGAGGATCAGCATTCAGCTGTACATGTACGACTCGGACACAGACCAAGCAGAGAGTACAAAATCATTTGTGTCTTTGTATAGTTTTACAGCCAACTGTGTGCTAGTTTAAAACTCTGAGCTTGTAGACTACACCGAGACTAATAACCAAACACACTGAATTAACTTTGACTGAAGGGCATCACACACCGGATGCACCGCGACATGGCGCGCACATGACAGTTGAAAGTATCGCACACTTGCAGCGTCGGTGTGTCACCTGTTAGAAACTTATGTTTAGAATTCAGAAATGCATGCCGCCGCATGGCACGACGCTGCTTGTCGCCGAGCGGCGCTTCTGGTGTACGATCTGCTTGAGGCTATAACTTAAGGGCGTCATACATCATACACGGCGTCATACACCGCTCAGAGCCACAACACGACACACCAGACGCGCACATTCGCATGCTATTTAAAATGAAACTATTCAGATAACTCTCTGTGGCGCGGCAGAAATATGAACCGTGTCCTGAGCAGGGCCAGCACGTCCATAGAGGCGACCTAGGCAGCAGATTAGTGAGCGAACCCCCCAGGTCCTCACTTTCACCCACCCTCTCCTTTCCGGTACTCAGTTTCATTCGCGACACCGTTCGTTATTTCCAATGGAGGGACGCGCACATGAGGCAACGCGCTAGCACTTACCAGCTGCACCTAGTTAAGATGACAGGGAGCTTCTGTGACCGCGAGAAATGCAAACCGCTGAAGTTTAAGGAAGACGCAATGAAAAGTACACATGTATGCAAACTCACCAAAACTCACAAACACTGGCGTAGAGGAGAGCGATAACCTGGTGAATGTTGAGCCCAATGAGCCTTACATCTAAAAATAGAGCAAGGGTGTTTCTTTGGTGACGTCGCTTTGACTCACACGCTGAAAATGGCGGAAGTGAAAACAACATACTGAGGAGATGATAATGCACACCTGTCAATCAATATTGGTGGGCGGGGGGACCGCACTCCTACATCAAGTGGCGGTCGATCTCAAAACCGCTCCAATTGGTCCACCGTTTTTATGTTGTTAAATTGAAAAAAAAGGACTGAGTGTGTTTATATCACCCCAATATGACAGTCTATACACTATACCTATACATATGTCTGTCCAAACAGCTTGAAAAGTAGATTTTTCACCATAGGTGCCCTTTAAAGCAGAAAATATGACTTCAGCATTGTTTTTCAGTTAAACAAGTATGTTCACTTGGGATGTTTCTTAAATATCTGCACATATATTATGGTATTTTTTTTTTGCTTTAGAAGAGTTTAAAACTTACATACAGCACCTTTACATTCAACATTAAAACATTTAACATCTAAAGTTTACACTCTGAATGTCATTTTGTACTTTCCAAAAAATAAATACATTCATTAAAATAAAACATATAGCAGAATAAGTAATGGTAATAATAAATCTTACTGTCCTCAGACATTTAAAGAAATATATGTACAAAATAATGCTATCCACCTTATTCTTTGCATACGAGCGGGCGCAGCCATTTGAATCTTTTTGGCTCGAGACTTCTTGTCTCATTAACCTTCATTTATTTTTAGACATTAAAAAAACTTGTTCTGCTGCTTGATATTGCAAACTGATGTTTTCTTATAATAACATTCTCCTTTTTATGTATAGTCATGCAAACACTTGTTTGTAGAGCAAGTAATTTGACAGTTTTTTGCTTATTATTCCTAGTCATTTCTCCCTTAGGTGACTGAAGCGGAAGTTCTAAAACAATCGCAAAAACAAATGCACGTCCGCATTGAAGAATAAGATCAATACTGTGTACTAACAAATATGATATCTTTTAATATTGCTTTCTAATTAACTGTTTGGAAAATGTAATGTTCAATGATAATAACAACTATATTTATTGTTATTTAAATGACTGTAAACAGATTTTTTTTTAAGTAGATGCATTTTTCTATTGATTATTTGAGCAGTTATTAATTAAAGCTTAGTAGTAGGCCTTACTAATGTATATTACAACAAAACAAGGATAATCAAATTGTTGGCTTAAAAACACACAGACCTCAGAGGAAGCAGGCCTGAAGCCAAAACCCAGTGGTGCATTTTCCTCATCCTTACAGCCTTTCACTCCTGGACTAAAGTGCAGCTCTACATGAAAACGCTCCTCTGAGGACGGGTCCTACATACACAAACGTCAACAAATGTAAGAAACATTGGGAAATTTGGCACAAAAGTTAATGGAGGTAAGTCTCCTACCTTGTTATTGTCCTCATATAGCATAATAACAATCTGTGTCATATAGTTGAGTTCAGTCACAGCGCTGAGGTAATCCATCGCCTGCTTCCACTGTTCGTCTTTTTGCTCCTGAACAGACACGTATGGGATAAAACGAGTGCTGTCACGATACTGGAAATTCTATAAATCTTCAATAAATAACTTACTTTGAGAAAATCCATACTCGAGAGCTTTGGAAATATAGCCACATTTAAAAAACTTGAATATTTATGCATATTTTAATTTCTTCATCTAAATGACTCAATGTTAAGGATTTTTACTGTTGGTCCACTCAGGAGAGTTGTTTAGATTGTCACTGGCAATAATAAAAAAAAAAATATATATATATAAATGAAATGTTTGTTGTTTTTTTGTTTGTCCATGTTACATTCTAATAAAGTACTCCATGTCGCCTTCTAATAAAATTCACAATTCTTAATTCCAATTTCATTTCTACAGAAGACATGGCTAACCTCACTTTTATAAAAGTTCAAACATTTATGAAGATGAGTAAACAGTCAGTAAGAAAAAAGTAAGCAAATTACAATCAATAACACCAATAAAATATGCAGATGATGCTGGGTAATGCTGTGTTCACACCATTGCAAATTTAAATACTCATATGAGTGCATTACATTTTGTCAAATAATAATAATAATAATAATAATAATAATAATAATAAATTATAGTTATGACGTGCTTTTCTTAAACTCAAAATGCTACAAGATACAAAATAACAAATCAAAATGCAGAGAATTAGAAGCTTGCATAAAATCTCAGTAACAAGCCAGAAGTCACACTGCAATAATCAAATAATAAAAACAATAAATACGCAAAATGTTACAAATTGCATAAAAGTGACAATGATGATCACAAATTAAATGCTTTAATAAAAAGATGCGTGTTACGGCTGTTTCACACCACAAGTAATAGCTGTATGTGAGCAACGTGTGTGCAGCGCGTATGAAGAGCAGAAGCATCCTTTCACACCACCTGCTTCTGCAGCGCGCAGCTCTTCAGCAGCTGCTGCACAGATCAATCTATCTCTGTCTATTCTATCTAGTTACCTATCTCTCTCTATATATAAATACTATTTTTTTTTTTACTTTTCATCTGCACCAAGGCCTGCGGCAACTCCTATGCTGTTTCCTTAACCTGCAAGTCTTTATTTTACAAATTATAAAGATCCTACAGCACTGTATGCTTCTCACGCTCTATGAGGAGTGTCATTTATGTCTGGTGCACTCAGAAGACAATCGCATGTGACATCATGCCATTTTGTTTTTGATTGTCAGGATGTTGTGGGCCTAGTAATAATAATATTTATACAATATAGTTATAATAATATTTATACATGATTAAACTAGTGTTACTTTCTCCGCTTCAGCAATGTCCAGAACGATTAATTCATGCTCGTGCAAAGGATGCGACAGACAGAAGTAATCAATGCATGCCCTTCTTTTACTTATTTTCATGTTGTTAGGTTCACAATGCAAACAGCTCCCGGGTGGAATAACTTGAGCGAACATAAAACAAAGCTGAATAAAACTTTCTTCCTCTGCTTCAACTGCACAGCACACAGCGAGCTTACATCATCCAGCATGCGTGTCAAACTGCACTACCCACAATACACTTCGCTATGGACTACAACTCCTGTAAATCGCAGTCTTAAAGCGGCCACTTCTATTTACCCTCTCCTGCAAAACTAGTGTGCAACTTAAGCAAAACTAATACTAAAATTGTTTTACATTTGGTTTGCTAAATAAATATTTGTTGCAGTTTTTTTTATTCTGTTTTACTTGTAAATTGATTTAAGTTCATTTTATTGACTATATAAAAATCAGTTGCTATTATTGACGCATTTATTGGGTAAAATTGCTACTTTTTACTGTCATTCAATGTGTTTTGGTCATTATCAATGCACTGTCACTTTAACTGAGCGTGAGCAGAACAACAAAAATAGACCCAGCGCCGAAACTATCGCTGCACTGCTGCTTCAGCGACGCTCACGCCTCGCATTGACCCGGTGCTTCTGCGTGCAGTATAAAAGCTCTAATCTGTTAACATGGGCGCTGAAAAAACACGCGCTGCTCATGCGCTGCTTACGCTTGTGGTGTAAAACAGGCTTTATGAAGCTTCTTAAAACAATTCATGCGAGAAAAGATGTGAATTTCTGTACAGCGGTGCCAATGATGTCGAATGCACTCTGTGAAAAGTCAAAACAAACTCTACTTGAGCAGACAATTTATGTAATGCAAAAAACATCCCATGAGTAAATTAGAGTGAGGGACCAGACACGCTAAAGGGCACTTTACACATTACATCTGCCACTAAATCGAACTACATCTCCCAATATGCCCTGCAGTCACACACCAGTTTCAGGTCACCTCTTAAATACACATACACAGCTGAAGCTTATCATGACTGATTACATGGACTATATACACAACACTCACACACAAATCTTTGCTGAGTCTTTTTTTTCCTGTAGTGAGCATTATCAAGCATTTCCCTGTTTAGTCTAGCAGTGTTTTTACCCTTGTATGTTTATATTGTTTGTGTTTGTTTTGCCGCCTGCTTCAACAATTCCCCTGCTATAGCGACTACTCTTGTGTATTATCTTCATGCTACCGCCTGTCACTGTTTGAACCTTGCCTGCCTGACCATTCTAGTAAAAGCTGCATTTGGATCTGACCCTCATTATCACCTCTAAGCATTGCAGATGTGTTCTGCTCTAACTCCACATTTGGTGTGAACCCAACATGATATTCTTCAGGTATATCTAATAGCGGTTTTGACATTTGTTATTGATTAATGTTAATGTTAATGACAACTATTATTTTAAGAAATCCCTGCATCAGCTGTTTAATTTCAGTTTAGATTGTCTTTTTAAGATGGGTGTTTTTATGCTATTTATATATATTTATACATAAAAGTGAACTTTGTGCACTAAGAGAGGCACAAATATTTAATTCTTAAACATTGTATCATGCTTTATCTATACTGTAAAGGTAAATCGGAAAGTTCAGAGCATCTACTGATCAACTGTGAAATGAGCCACTGTAAAATCTGGATAAATGGACAAAGTGGAAATGGAGAGACAGAATAGCATGTATTGATAGTATATGTAATGAAATATCTATACTTTTGAGAACATTAATAAATAGTAAATTAAATTAAACTGTGCATATCTGATATTAGGAGACTTACATTTAGCAGGCCTCCGTAGCGGAAGATGTTGAGCAGGGAGTGCACATGGCTCTCGCTGGTGAAGTAGAGCCGGGTTCGAACATGTCGACCCGGAGACATCACACCCCGCGAGTACCTGAACCACCAGAAGAGATGAAAAACACAACCTGATCACTCACAGGTTCTGATGAAGTCAACATGGCTTTTACAGCCGTGTGTATGCCAACATATAGTTAGCTAAAGCCAAACAACTGCAAACTTACTGCAAGATGTCCAATATATTCAATAAATATGAATGGTTAAAACCGATAATTTTCTTGAAAATAAAAGAACATATACAAACATGCTGTTTTTGTCTAATGAATGAATATACTGTATATACATTTTCATCAAAATGTGCATAACCCAAAAAAGTAAACCCTGTCTCATTAGACAGCTGCCAAAAGTTGTTGCTACTATCGGTCTTTAAAGTATGATGCATGTACCTGTAAACCTACAGGAAATAATAATCCAGAGTATTTTACAGGATGTATAAAGTGCACAATGTGATTGAGCCTTGACTGTGCTCGCAAGTACAGAGACTCACAGTGGGTGCAGCTTGTTGACAGCCTCGTCCTCATGAGTCCTCTGAAGATCCAACTGAATCTTTTTGACCAGTGGCAGACAGTAGGCACTGGCAATGTCCAACTTCTCTGCTTTAGTGATTCCATACTCCTGAAAATAACATGAGTGTAAAGTATATGCATATAACAACAAACTAGTGAAGCATGAATCTTTTCATGGCTGATTCTAATAGCCAATGTTTTACACATAGACTGTAAAAGATATGGACATAGTATCCGTGACGTCACCAATAGGTTTATGAAGAACCCAAAAGAAGCTACCAGTAGACGTGGCCAACCGTCGCCATTTTGTTACCGTGTCATCGCACCAACCGGGGCATACCATACAAGGGCAAAGAGGCAGAGCATGAGTGGAGCTACAGACGCATGAAAAACACTTAATACTTTATTACCTGCGACTCGTTTGTTTTCTGACCACATGTGCTTGGTTATATACTATATCAATAAAGTGTTTAGACTTTTAAAAACACTGTTTCATAAGCAACGTCATAAGCACAATGCTTAGTAATGCTTGTATTACACATTGAGCCACCATAAGCATCGTTCTTATGACATTTTTCAACAGGAGGAAAGTGTGAATTACTTCCAAACACTTCAGATATAGTCTGTCTTAGTAAATGCAGGGCTATTGATGAAATCCAGGCAGAATTGTATGACAACGCTTCAGACGACTGTTCTAGAGCCTACAGCTAATAAATCTGTCAGATTCTGGAGTTCATTACAGGTCTAAAGAACATTATAAATGATAAACGATCTTAAATAAAACAAATACATTTTTAGAGATGGTATATAAGTATATAATTTCACTCACCTGGGAAACGAAGGCCATGTGAATTAAGTGCACACAGAATGCCATATCATCTGATAATTGCAAGAAATAATTCCAAAAGGTAACTGTGTAAAGCCACATAAAACAATACAAAAATATGATGTATACGCCGAGATCAGTGGCTAATCAGCTGAGGTGTAAACAGGCTGTAAACACCTTTTTTTCTGCTGTAAAGTTGGCCATTTTAACAGTGGGCTCAATAGAAATTTGCTCTATTATGGAGCCAGAACTAGCGGAATTTCTATGAATTGCAGTTTCAGTTACTTCCGTATGGGCTCCCCGAGGGAGAGCGGGAGGTTGCCGCTTGGTTTTACAAGTAAATTGGTCTATTAAAAAATAATAATAATCCATACATGTATGTTCATGTGAGGTGAATCTGCATTGATTTCAAAATTGATTTAAAGGCAACAACTGCATTTTAATCAAGATCCAAACAAAAGTGCTACAAATATTAGCTTGGGCATGTAGTGATTTAAATTAAAGTTAAAAAAAGTATAAAAACTTAATGATCTGTTAGATATGTGAAATTTAACAAAAACGATCAACTTTTTACAGTTAGCACACTTCCTGCTCATTTTTTTCAAAACATGTAAAACTCCAAGTGATTGCATAAACATGAGCTACAATCAAAACTACCAAAACACAAAAGTTTTTATTTAAAGGTGAAGTAAGCAGGAACTTACTTAGGAAGCCAAACTAGATATTGCAGTTCAAATTCAAAATATTGGAGAGGGTTGTTTTGCACAGATTGACACCTCCAACAGAAGCCAGCGTGTCTGACAATCGAGCCTTACACTATAAGCTGCTCAGTTAATGTTTACATTTGTTATTTTCACTTATTATTTGCTAATTAAAAACCACCTCATGTGGTTTTTATAGCTCTGTATCTGCATCTCATTTCAGATGCTGCTATGGTCCTCCAAAGTTTGCATTTTGGGTTGCAGCCACATATATTAAGGCAGCCTTCATGTCTGAAATGAAATAAGCTGTGTTTTCTGCCAAGGTTACCCATAATGCTAAAATATAATTACACAAATGACACAATCTACATTGTAAAAGGGATATACAAATAAAGATGAATTAAATTTAATATTTGGGGAAATTGGCAGTGGGCAGGTTATAGAGACCAAAACAAAAACAGACTCTCCGAAACGAAAGGAGAACACTGCAGGAAATGCTTTTCTTCTTAAGACTTTTTGTTTTGTTTCTAGTCCAAATATCTAAAAATTCTTAAATCAAAAAGTATTTTGTAGACAAGCAAACCATATTGTCTTGTTTTAAGAAATAATATGCCAAAATGAAGTGAGTTTTTGCTTAATACAAGCAAAATAATCTGCCAATTGGGTAAGCAAAATAATTAGGTCAAAAACAAAAAAACAAGATTTATTTGCTTACCCAATTGGCAGATTATTTTGCTTGTTTTAAGGAAAAAATTCACTTCATTTTGACATTATTTCTGAGCACAAGCCAACATTTTTTGCTTGTCTAGAAAATGCTTGTTGATTTAAGAATATTTAGATATTTAGACATTTAGATATTAAAGCATTTTTTGCAGTGAATAACTGACTTCAGCATTGCTTTTTAGATAAAAAACATATGTTCACTTAGCATGTTTCTTAATGATCTGCAAACATTTCGTGCTATTTTTGTGCAGCACCTTTAATGTTGAAAACATCATGCAATCACAGGAGTATCAAATGAACAAAGGTCAACATTTGTTACAATAAAGCTGATTATCTTGTGTTTTCTCCATAAGGTGCCTAAGCTGTCAGTACAAAGTGTCTTTTTGTATATCTGTGTTGAGTCTCTGGCCTCTGTTTACGCTCCATTTACATACTTTGAACTGTAAAATCATTGCAATACACTTTGCATGCAAGTACAGACAAATATTGGCTGAAATAAAGTCTGTGTAAAATCAATGTTTATTTTGCTAGTTTACATTGTTATTCGTAGGGTGAATAATTAATCTGTGCAACTTAATTCACTGAAAAAAAATGTTTGTTGTGGTAATCTTCAATGAAAGTCTGACCATTTGCTTTCGCTTTTGGAGTGGCGGTCCTACTGTTGATGTCAACCTGAGGGCTTCAATATGTTTTTGAAAATGACCTTCCATGTAGTGTGTAACACAGCTCTTAGTGAAGTGAAATATCCAGCTAAAGCTTAAATCTGAAAGTGGACAGTTTTTAAAACTATTGATTCATCTATAAAAGAGTCGACTCATAGTGGTTTAAATGAATCGTCTTGATAACGAATCTTTAGCCGTTTCGGTGTGACGCCGTTACGAAACATAATGGTTGCGCGCGCAGACCTGGCAAAATTCAAACCTGCGGCCCACGTGCAGCGGTCAAGGTTCAGAATAGTTCAGCTTTTGCTGCTGTGTGGCTTAAAACTGAATGTATGTCATACATATGCTAGTGTTTAACTGCACTGCTGTCGGCGCAGAGATGTCTGAATAACACTGTTGAAAACTGGGTACTGTTTACTGTGGTGTTAGTAAGTTTACTTTGAAGCGTGTTTCGAGCGTTCGCTGTGATCGGATCCTATACCAATGTTGGTGACCCGTGGCCGCGGGCTTGATAAACCACGCTGGCCATTTTCAGCGCAGATTAGCTTCGCGCTAAGCAGGGGTTTGGGAACAAATGAATCACTGAACAATTCATATGGGAGCAGCTGGGATAATTAGGTAAAAATAAATGCATATTATAAGACCATGAACGTGTTTTTTGACCTTGCATACATATCAGTATGTTGTTAGAGACCCATAAAACCGAAATATCCCTTTTCAATGTGTAATAGGGGCTCTTTAATACCATCTGTCACCGGTAGTTTGCTATTAACAAATGATGAACAAAATGAAAGACCCGTCTCTACTTAATATTCTGTTTCAGTTGGAAGTACATCAACATACTGAAATAAAAGTCTCAGCAACTTCCAGTTCACGCAGGCTTTAAAAAAACTCCCCAAAAAAACAACCAATTAAACAATCTCCAAATGTGCTATTGGCTTCCAATCGCACACCTGAAGAATAAAGTTTGGAAAAGATTTTGATTTTAAACCAGTTGATTGGTGCATCTCCAAACCAAAGAAAATGCAATGAAGGGATGTAATTCGCTATGACCATGGTCTCCTTTACCTGTGGGATGATGATGTCTGCCAGCGCTTTGGACAGATGGAAGAGCTCCAGCGTGTCCTCCAGAGCTAGAGAGCTGTTGTGCTGTGTGTCGTACTTCACACAGTCGTAGATGTCCGGGATCTTGCTGATGTCGTAGCGCCCGTTCTTCATCCGGAAATCCCGTTCCAGTTTAGACCAGCGCTGCAGCATGAGCTCCAGAGACTCACTGTGGTACAACTGCAGGTCTGACAATAACACATTCACATTACTCATACAACAAATCATATATATTTTGGAAAAGAAAGAAATGATGGATCGATGGATGAATGGTTGGATGGATGGATGGATAAGCATTGCATTAATAAGCAAGTTTAGTGTGTAAAGATCTTAGATATTATTTTGATAAGCATATTAAATATTATACATAAATGTGTACTTCTGTGTGTACATAAAAAAAGCTTCAGTCTTATTTTTTAAAAGGCTTTTAAGTAATTATCATTGCACATTTGGTAATATTAGGCCTTTTTCCAAATATATATTTTTTTACAAGATTACTAGACAAATTTAATAAACATATTTACACAGGCCCATACATATATGCAAACAAATGCATGTACATAAAGCACAACTCTAAATCTTTAAATATGAAACTACATAAAAGTGTCAATATCTATACTGTCAGCAACACTTCAAATAAGCACTGACCAGCAGATTTTGGGTCTTCCAGTCTTCTGCAGATCTGCTGGGTGAGGCTTTTAATGAGGGTGTGAACTTGATCACAGGTCCTGACTGGATTGATGATGATCCCCATCGAGTTCACCAGAGACGGGCTGCCTGTAGGAGCCAACTGAAAGACACAGCACACATTTAAAATGTATTTAGTCATCTGAGATTATGAGCTAAGCTGGCAGTGGCTTCACCTTGCTGTAGTCGTCATCATTAAAGTCTTTGCTCTTCTGCATGATCTCATGTAGTCGAGCTTTAACTCTCTGCTGGCAGTCAGTGAGCGAGTCGCTGTCACTGTCCAGAAGCCCGTTCATGTTGGCGCTCTTCACCATCTGAACCAGAATAGGGGTCAACTCTCCTTCCAGTGCTAACAGACCCTGAACATAGCCATGCAGAGAAAAAAAATACTGTTAAATATAATAAATGAAACTATCGAAAAACAATCAAGCTATAATAAAAAAACAACAAGGGCTAAGAGAAAAAAAAACATAAATATAAAAAAAACAAAACCTTTTATTTAAAGCCTGTTAGAAAACATCAATTTAAATAAATAAATAATAATACAATTACAATAATCATAAACTTTTTATAAAAAAATAAAAGAATATCAATAAACAATAAAAATACAAATAAATAATATCATAAATAATAATACAAATAAATTATAAATATAAATGAAAAAAAATCTATAAATAATAAAAAATAACACCATAATTGAAAAAAGAAAACAAATACATAAAATATAAAAAACATTAATTAAACACTTTTAAATTCCAAGATATCAGTTAATCTAATTTAGATTTTGAAAACAATTATTTATAATAACAGATCATTTATATACAACTTTTTTTTGTACAAACAGTAGTAAAGTGCAAGTGCAATTAATAAAAGAACAATAAATAAATGAATAAAAATGTCACAAAAACTATATAAAACAAATAAAAACATATAAAATAAATAAATAAACCCAATTAAATCATGAACGAATCAGAAGAATAATGCATGTATGAGAAATTAAATGTACTAATACATCATTTGTACTACAAAATGTTTTGATGTTCAGTAAAAAAACTATTCCAAAATTCAAACCAGTAAAAAAAAAAAAATAAAAATACAAAAATTAAACAAAACAAACTAATATAAAATAAATAAGAAATGCTTGAAATAAATGAAAAAAAATTACACATTTAATAAAACAACAAACAATTAAAAAAATTAATGAAATTATTTAAAAAACAAAACAAACCTAGAAAAATTAAACACCTAAAAACATTTCTATAATAAAAAAGTAAACAAAAAAAATTTTCATAAAAAAATAAACAAACAAACCACATTTAAAAATACACAACTACACAAATAAATACAACAATAAATAAATAGAAACAAAAACAATCAATATTAAACATCATAATTTTCAGTCACATACAGTAATTCAAAGTACAACAGTTCACCCTCATCTACAATAAATACATTACGTAATACCAACATGCTCTTGTAGACAAAGCCTAAACAAACCTTTGCAAACGCCGCTGCCGTCATCTGCACACGACCCTCATCCGAAGCATAAATTTTGAGGTCATGGCGGTAAGTGCTGTGTAAACGCAGAAGACCACAACCAGGGAAACCTGCATAATCACCTGCATAGACACAGACAAGCGGAACTTAAAACAACAGCAAAAGAATACAAATTTACAGTCCACTGTTTAAAATGACCATTTTAAAATAAACATTTGCCATTCATTTACTCGTCCTCAGGGCATCCTTTTTTCTTCAGTTGAACATTAAAGCTTTGACTAAAACCTTGATCTTTACAAGTCAACGGCAACTGGGAATAGGCATGACTGAGAGTCATAAAAAACATATACAGGTAAAACAAAATGAATACCCGGAAGCTTGAGCTCTGTACTGGAAATGGTAATGAACCCTTTTCACATTTCTGGGTTTCTCAGTAGTTGAAGTCATCATAGTTGGGTAAAATTAGAGCGCAGTGAATGGGAGAGTACGACAAATATTATTTTACAAACCCATTTGCTGAAATAAAAGAACAACTCCACGATGGTGTTACCAAACTTTCAGAAACATGAAAAAAAAGTGTGTGAGACTGATAACAGCCGGCAAAAGAGATGGTAATGTCCTGCCCAAAGGTGCTGCATTAGAAACACCTTGCACAAGCAGAATTCATTTTTTTGTAATTGGATGCAAAGATGATATATTTATGCAAATATATAAATATACATATGTTTTTGTTAAAAATCTATATATTAATTCTTTTTTAAGAATTTAGGATTATGATGACGTTAAACACCTGAAAAGGGTCTATAACATTGTAAATAATGTTCAGTTTCTGCTCAGACCAATTGTATTATTTCCCCAGTGGATCACAGGGAGGCACTGGTTTTTAGTTTTGCTTGTATGTGTTTTTTGACTTGCATTTTATGAAAATCACAAAGGACCACAGTTTCAGCTTCTACTGAAGATAAAACAAAAGTCATCTACGTCTAGGATGGCGTAAATGAACAGCAAATATTCACCCCTGTAAAAAAAATCCATCCCTTTTCTGCAAAATTCTAAATGCAAAGCTCAAGTTCAAGCATTTCAATTCATCCACATTACTGAAAGCGTCTGACAACAGGGGTTTAGGAGCTTCTCACATTAGCGTCGCACTACACAACAACAACTAGCAAACAAAAGTCTGATTTAAGATTCCAGAATGTCCATCTGAGAGAAACTACCTGAACTAACCTATTTTTATTTTTGGTCTGTTTATGCATGTCACATTTTATGACATCATGTTTATAGTTAAACCCTCTTTAATTACTTAACAACTTACTTTTTACATTATAATTGTCTTATCTTCATTTTTGCAAATCTTCATTAATTTAAACTTTTTTGTCAATTATAAGTAGGGAAGGGCCGATAAAACTGAATCAATATTTATTGACCGAACACTACTGTCAATAACGATAAAAAAAAAGTTCAGTATGAAGTTTCGGTATAAAGTGCTATAGCTTTATTAAAATGTACCTGCTGAGCGCACGCCTTGGAAGGAATGCCAATAAGCTTAGGGTTATTTCCAATGAAGGCGCAAGCGGCAACCTATTTGAAAACATTTCAGAATGCTGTGTGCGCACCGCGATTCATGCAAGTAGAACTAACCAAGCCGCTTTACACTTTGTATGGAATATACACATTTCTGTAATAATGGCAGACTTAGACAAACACAGAGCAACCAAATACTGCAGTGCTTTTCCACGTGCTCGCGCTTTTCACATGCTTTTAGATGCAACATGTGAACGCACTTCAGTTGGGTTTTGCCACCTCATGTCAGAATAACAACACACGCAAAAATAGGTGCCGTGACAAGAAGCAGTGAAGAGATTGTAGATAAAAAAGTATGTAAGAATGTCGCTAGTGTGGCTTTTTGGCTTCTTTTCTTGTGCATCCCAGCCACTAGCACCCCATCTGAAAGATTTTTTAGCATAGGGGGTAATATAGTCATTCAACTTCACAATTTGTAATGTTGCACTATGTATTTGAATACTGATGCTTAGTTCTTTTACCTAAAAACTCAGATTTGTTTAACGTAATTTGTTTTGTTAAAAAGAGTTTCTTGTTTACTGTGTGATTATTATAGACAGCTTACAGATGTTGATCTACATTACCTTAAAGTTGGCTTTGATTGTTCAGCGTTTACACTTTATCATTGCACACGCTTTGTAACATTTTTTAATTAAGTTTGAGTCTCTTTAGCACTTTATTTTTTATAAGACATAAGAGAAAATGTATTTTTCTTTCTTTCTTTATTTTTTAACTATGAAAACTATTTGCCTTAGTAATGTTGATAAATTAAAATAAAGTGGTTCAAAAATCCTTATATTCCTGGATTGTAAAAAAAAATTCAATAATTATCTATAGCGAATAATATTAAACATTATATTGTGATATATTTTTTTCCTGTATCGCCCTATAATTATGAGTTTACAATATAACCTTATAATTATATCTTATCTCAATTTTGACTTCTATAACAGTAACAATGTCTATCTCAGAATTGTAACTTTTACCAGCATAATTATCTTAATTTTTTAAACTTTTCATAGTAGTTTAAAATGTGTCTTAATCATTACTTCAATCCAACCATTGCTACTTTTTGTCCCATAATCAAGTTTATTATCAATTTCTCACTTTTAAAGTCACTTTTTTTAATCTCTTTATATATAAACATAAGTCAAAATTATGACATAAAAAGGTGTAATTATGACAAGCAAAGTAAATATGATGACAATGTGTAAAATAACATTCAAAAATGTCACATTTTTATTAGAACTGTTAACATTTTGTCATAATTATGATATCATAATTTTGACATTTTAACTCAAATTTTATCTTTTGTTTAACTCATTTAGACAAGATATCAGACTGACACAAAAAAATAATCAATCATATTTTGACATGATGTGACATTAATGCTAACATGTTAACAGAATGTAATTAAAAGGGTTGTTCAAAATACGATAATAGTGTTAGAAAATATTGTACTGGTATAACCCAATAAATAAATAATAAGAAAATTTGCCAGACTTGCCAATTTTTAAAAATTCTAACCACACTGAACTAATATATTACTAAGCAAAAGCCTTTAATGTTCATATCATGGAATCTTCCACACAAAAAGCGAAGCATGGAATGTTCCATTGACGGCCCTCTCATCAGATTAGTTTAATGTGATGGATGTTAATGAATTAAATGATGAATGGGGCTGATGACGAATTCATCCAATATCAAGAGCACGCATAATAAAAAAACCCAGCTCTTCTTACCACAGTCAATAGGAGACTCACAGCCGAGGGACCTGCAGCTGTCTATAGTTCACAATTCAAGATAAAAGAACAGCACATTAACCACTACAGATGATGGTTTGGTCTGTGAACTTTGACATGTAATGAGTTACAACCTATTAGCTGCAAATACGGCCTCAGGTTGGAGGTCCAGGGGAAAGAAACTGAAATTCCCAGAAAAAAAATCCACACCATAAAGCAGTATTTTGTGCTGGTGTGCTAAAAGGTGTTACTTGAGGTAAAGAAAGCATTCATTCATGCCTGTACAAGCCTTTGTAAGCCAAGCCCACAAAACAAGCAGGAGAAACAGGTTTCCTGCCCTGAGCAATGAGACTGCAAATCTGTTTCATTGCCCCATGATCTAAAAACAAGCACAGAGTCTGACACAATATCTTGTCAAGTTGTCACAGCAATATCACGGCCTCAAGAAAAAAATACGTTTCTCAAACTACAGTTTCTGCATACATGAATTGGTTTCATGCAAATCTCAAAGAAATATTAAAGAAAGTTGTAAATCGTTTTAAATATTTATATGTTATCAGATTTGAAATATATGTATATATTATTTATAAAACTGCAATTATAATATTTACACTAAATATGAACGTATTGCAGACAATTCATTCTTTATTATAGATTCTTTATTATAATTAAATATTAAGTTTCCCTCCACCACACCACATGACAACCTCAAAACATTACGCAATTCTGAGTGTGCCTCAAACAGGTGAGTGGGCTTGACAAACCACCTGTAGAAAACACACTTTTTTAATCTTTCTAATATTTTACCAACACTTGCACCAGATTTGCACATTTGAAGACACTCTTACAATCACTCCATATATCTCTTAAAAAACAAAACAAAAAAAACTAAAAAGTGTGCTTTACACAGGTGAGTGGGATTGATAAACCACTTGTAGAAACCCTCTTTACTCTAAATAAAAAACTCCTCCCACCTTAATCTAGAACTTAATTCTCTGAGTACTTACAGTTGCTTTGTATAATTAGTTCTTGTTGTGTGTATTGCTTCTTCTTGCTGAATCACTGAATGCCTCCTCAATTGTAAGTTGCTTCAGACAAAAGCATCTGCTAAATGACTAAATGTAAATGTAATAATATATAAACCACGTTTCATTACACACATAATAATGTAATAGTCTATTATAGATTTAATGTGAACTGCTACACTATTATATTTAATTAACAATAATATATTTAACTTAATGCTTTTATAATTGTATAATTTTTGTTTAATAAAATATGATAATATTATATTAAACATTGAATTCTAATTGACTAAATTACTTATTTTACATTACATAATAGTATATTATATTACATTATGTACACAAGTTTATGTATTATTTTATATATTTGCTTTTATTTTATAATTATTTAAAATAAACAAACATGTATATACATAAATAACATACAAATACAGTATACTATATCATATATATCTTTTTTTTTACAAATTTTTGTAAATCCCTTATAAATGACAATAAAAGGCTCAGTTTAAGATACACAAATGAAACTCTATCAAAAATCTAATGAAAAATAAATCTTTGCAATCTTATCTTAAATAAAATTACTGTACAGTTTAAACATTACTGTACATTGTACATTAGTGATGCGCGGATGGCGGTTATATTCACTGGCACTGCGGATAATCCGTAATCAGGCGTGTAGAGTAATAAAAAAACACATTATGATTAATTGCGGGTGGATCGCGGGTGGATGTAGCGGACATAGCAGTTGACCAGCAAAAAAGTAGAGAGAGATGACTTTACAGAATGTGAAGATGAGACGCCCAAAATAATGGATGAAGTGCAAGAGTACTGTGCAAACTTTCAGTTAGAGGAGTGATCAGAGGAAAATCTGCTATCGTTCTGGGAGAAACAAGATTGCTTATTCACAAAACTGCATTGCCTTGCAAGGAAAGGCTTGTGCATTTTTGCAACAAGCGGTGCGAGCGAAGGCTCATTTAGTGCAGCTGGCCATGTTTTGGAGGCGAGGCGGAATCGCCCAAAACCAGGCACAGTAGATGCTATTCTGCTTTTGCACAGTGTAAAGAAAAAGGGCAAATAAACTGCCGTTTAGGCTGAAGAGACACCGTTTTTGTTATCTTTTTCCTGTATATGTAAAAGCTGAATCTGCTGTTAAAAACGAACAATTCAGGGTGAGCTGTCATCATGCTAAAACAAAGAATTAGAATTATTAAAGTGTCGATCGGGTACGGGTCGGGTGCGGATATATATATATCAGATAAAATAATATGTGCGGGCGGGTGACGGGTGGATAATTAGCATGAAGGAGCGGATTCGGGTAACATTTCAGCTGATCTGCGCATCTCTATTGTACAATGAAATGTGGTATCACAATACATTGTTAAATTATTATATTGTTGTTGTTTTATTTGATTTGATGTTATATTTTAACACTCCTGTTAAAGTCAGCAATGTTTAAACATTACAGTAATGTTCTTTTTTTATATAAGATTGCAAAGGTTTATTGTTCATTCGACAATAAGCCTTTAATTGTCATTTATAATGGATTTACAAAGCTTAAATAGTCCTCATTTTAGATTAGGTCACAAAACTGCATTAGGTTGGTTTATTAAAGCATATATTAACATACAAATTAACTATCAATATATGCCTGCATACTAAGCAATATAAATGTTAATTTGAATAGTTCATTAATCATTTACGTATACTTTCTGAATGATCTTAAAGAAAACACCAACTATTCTTAAATAACTGGTTTGCAAATAATGCAATACTTAATTTACTAATGAAAAAATAATTATTTACAAATGATGAATCATTAAGCACATTATACATGTGTTTATAAGTCAAGAATACAGCATTTGCAGATGTATTTATAAGTTATAATTTATAAGTTTTACATCTATTAATGTAGAGTTAATGCTTAACAAATAATGAATTAAGTATTTGCTAATGCTTAATAAATGATCCACAGTTTGTAGTTATTATAAAGTGTTACCCATAATCTTTATGTTTTCCAAGTAGCAAAACGTAAAGTGCCTAAAATGTACAGTAAAGTCACACTTAAAGCTCACTGAAATAGTTACAATACAGTAAACCAAGTGGCTTTCTTACTGTTAATTAAGTACGACTTCATTCTTGAGATTCAACTTTCGGGCCACTATCTATTGTCTCATGCATTTCTGCAGTATTGTTATACCTTGTCCTCCAGGGTACATGCAGCGGAAAGCTCTGCCCAGCTCCTCCGCTTGAACTCTGCCTGCTGGAGTCAGTTCACCCCCCCACTTCAACACCAGCAGCAGAGACGGACCGTCCTTCAAAGTGTCTGCAGAGAAGAGCAACAGTTAGACGACAGCAATGTGACACGCACTTCAAGTTAAAATATATCTAAATGGACATAATAAGGCCTCAATATACACTACCGGTCTAAAAAGTTTACTGGTTTAAAAAATCCCACTTCTACTCACCAAGGCTGCATTTATATGATAAAAAATAGGACTAAAACTGTAATATATTGAAATATTAACCTAAAAATAACAGTTTTGTCATTACGAATGTTCATTCGTTCATTTTTCTTCGGCTTAGTCCCTTTATTAATCTGGGGTTGCCACAGCGAAATAAACAGCAAACTTATCCAGCGTATGTTTTACACAGCGGATGCCCTTCCAGCTGCAACCCAGTACTGGGAAACACCCATACACTCTCATTCACACACATACACTATGGTCAATTTTAGTTTATTCAATTCACCTATACCACTCTTTGGTCTTTGGACTGTGGGGGAAACCAGAGCAACCGCAGGACACCCATGCAAACATGCAAACTCCGCACAGAAATGCCAACAGGCCCAGCCGGGACTCGAACCAGCGACCTTCTTGCTGTGAGGCGACAGTGCTAACTACTGAGCCACCGTGTGACCCCAATTTCAGATGTTTATGATGTAAAAGGAACGGAAGAATGGAGCGACGATGCAGAAAATTCAGCTTTAAACTCATCACAGGAATAAGTCAAATTTTAAACTACATGCAATAGGAAAACGAGTATTTAAAACTGTAGTAATTCTTCAAAATTTGAAAGTTTTTACTGTATTTTTGATTAAAATTCATACAAGTATAAAAATATATGCTGCAAACTTTACTCTCCATAACAAAATTAATGCACCAAATGATGGCATTGAGAAAAAGGTTTGCTAACTGTAAAGCAGCTCTCTGGTTCATGTGTTTACTTGTGTGTGGCCCTGACAGGAGGAACAAAGGAACTGATCAAGAGATTTTCATGTCAGAGCCTCTATCATCACATCACCACTGGTCAATGGTAACTCCAAATGTGTATTCAATGTTACACCATCTTTAATCTCACAATTCAGCCATTATTTCTCAAAATTCGCACCTTGCAATTTCAAGATATACATTTATAACTGTGACTTTTTTCTTAGAATTGTAATGATATATTTCACAATATATACACTACCAGTCAAAAAAAGTTTTTTTAAAGAAAATTATTCTGTCCATCAAGGCAGCATTTATTAAATGTAAAAAAAAAGTTACATTTTTTTATATTTATTACAATTAAAAATAACTGCTTTCTTATTGTATGTAGTTTCAAATGAAAATTTTCTCCAGTCATTAATGCTTTTATTACTATTACCATTAATAATAGTATTATTTTTAATGATGATAATAATAATAATAATAATAATTCTAAGAATAGTAATAATAACTACTATTATTAATATTAATATTAGAGTGATTTCTGAATGATCATGTGACTGAAGACTGGAATAATGAAGCAAAAAAATTGTCTTTAAAATCACTGGAATAAATTATTAAATTAAATAACAAACTACTTTTGAACAGTTATTTTATATTGCAATAACAATTCACAATTTTACAATTTGCACTTTATTTTTGATTAAATAAATGCAGCTATGGTGAGGAGAAACTTATTTTAAAACATTTAAAAACCCTACTGACCCAAAACCAGTAGTGTATATTCAACAGTTAATCTTTGTATTATGCAATTTTAAGATATAAACTTACTATTTCATATTCAAGTTTATATCTTTTAATTTGGAGTTAGATAAATGTAGAATTCTAATTTCTATTTTGCAAAAATGTATGAAAAAAGTCAGAACTCTTAAATATAAACTCATAATTGAGCAATAAACCCAGAACAGCTAAAAATCTGAAAAAAAATAAAATAAATAAATAAATAAAGAATTGTGACTATTAGCAATTCACAATATTAAGCCTGAATTGCATAAGAACCTAAAGAAAAAAATAAAGAAAAAAATTTGAAATGTATAATTGTATAAAAGTCAAAATTAGTCAGAAATTAAAAAGTCAGAATTGTAAGAAATAAAGTCAAAATTACAAGAAAATCAAAACACTGTAACTACAAACCACAATTGCAAAAAACATTGCAACTAGGAAAAAAATTATCTGAAAAAAAAAAAAAATCTCAGAATTGCAAGGTATAAAATCAAAATTGCAATTAGTGGTTTATTCCACTGTGGCAACCCCTGATAAATCAGATAAATCAGGGACTAAGCAGAAGGACAATGAGTGAGTGTAGAAATGCGAGTAACAAAGTTGATGTGCTGAAAAAAACAGGAAAAAAGACTGAATAGCAAAGTACAAATTCAGATTTTTTTCTCTAGCTATTTTGAGTTTATATCTCACAAGTCTCACAAGTCTGAATTTTCTTCAACATTAATCAAAAACTTGTGATACAAACTGTCAAAATTAAATTGTGCCAAAATAAAGTCAAAAGTCTCAATGCCTTTTTGTACCATATGACAGAACTTTCAAAACAAGCTCTGAATGAACTGTTTTGGCCTTTGCTTTTTTTTATTACATCCCACCAGACAGTTCATTCTTTGACTTCTTTCTAAACACACAAACCTTCTTCCTCGCTGGATGCTTTGGGCTGACCATTTGGCAGGTATGTCAACTGCACCTTCCTGTTGATCCCTGAGAAATGTCCATACCTGAAAGACAAATACACGGTGCAGGGGACATAAACACACCAACCCCTCTTAATCAACATTCTCCCTCTGAAAAAAACACAGACACACACACATGGCACAAAACACTGGCCTCACAGCACTAGCAGGTGCTCATGGCCTCCATGTTTCTGGAAACATGTGTCTGAGTGACCTTCATAAAGCTGTCAGGGGTTAATCTGGGCCATACCAGGACTGTCTCTATACTGGAATGACAGGCCTTTGAAGGAAGAAGAAAAACATGGCATTGGAGGCACGTTTTTAAGTTGCACAATTCAGCAGAGAGTAGGGAAATAAGGATTAATGATGTATGTAATTTTTTAAGTAATTCTAGTACGCCATGTATTTGTCAAATTTTTAAGGTCAGTACATTTTTTTTCTTGAGGTAATACTTTTATTTAGGAAGGACATATTAAATTGGTCAAAACTGACAGTGTGAAATGGATATTTCATGTCATAATGATAGAGTAATGAATGCCATCACATTCAGCATGCCATCACATATATAAATAATGTCTTTAAGTATATTCAAACCTAAATACTAAGATGTGATTACTTAGCAATTTTTCTGGTTTACACAAAGCATGCACAACATATTGAGTTATCAGTAAATATTAGGGATTTAATCAATTTTATTGGTATATGCTGACACGTTGTTATTATTATTATTTCTATTACTATTAACAGTTATATTTTTCCATTTAAATAAGCTATTTTAATTCGAATCAGAAATTGTATCACTAAATATCGACTTATTAAATATTTGTCTTATAAATATCTTGATGCAGTATTTTATAACATTATTATTATTATTGTTTCTAATTTATATATATATATATATATATATAAATTAGAAA
>CAIGQZ010033231.1:2657845-2669728 GCA_903798205.1 Danio tinwini
ATCTATCTATCTATCTATCTATCTATCTATCTATCTATCTATCTATCCATTAATCCATCTATGCATCCATCCTATCCATCCATTGTATCTATCCATCGTATCCATCTGTCTGTCTGTCTGTCTGTCTGTCTGTCTGTCTGTCTGTCTGTCCGTCTGTCCGTCTGTCCGTCTGTCCGTCTGTCTAGTCAAACTGTTTTCAAACTGTTAAAACTACATCTGGTCAGGCTTTTTTAAGTCAACGTTAAGTTTTCTTAAAAATGTTTTCTAGTTTGAAAAATTTAATCTTTTTATCATCAAAGATGTATTTACTGTTACTTCCAAAAAATGCATATATGGTATGCTGAGTAAATTTTAAATGTATTGAATATATTTTCTAACTAAATTGTAGTTAACAATTACATCTACATTTCATCGAACCTTTCATTATTTAACTCTGAAAGCTGCTGTTCAAAATGTTCAACTGCTAAAAACAACTTCATAAATAGAATCATTGACATGTTGTGAAGGCATTATTAGTGATACTGAGGTGATGTTTACACTAGAGCTTTTTTAAAAATATGTTTTGTTATGGTTATGCCTGACACCCACACTACTCAGGCATCTTCAACCAGCAAAAATGGAACATTTTGGAAATTCTGAAGACCCTGTTTTAGTTTGGAAACACTGATGTTCCCGTTCAGTATAGACAGACTGAAATGCAAACTTTTAAAAATGGAGGTGTGGCTATCCAAAGTTGCTCTCTGACAGTTCTTCTAGATTATAGCAAGAGTTCAAACCAGCTATATCACCCTGCAGCCCAAGACCGGTTACTCACTGAAGCTAAGCAGGGCTGAGCCTGGTCAGTATCTGGATGGGAGATCACATGGGAAAACTAGGTTGCTGTTGGAAGTGGTGTTAGTGAGGCAGGCAGGCAGAGCTCAACCTGTGATCTGTCTAATGCCCCAGTAAAAGTGAAGGGGGCACTATATTGTCAGCGGGCGCAGTCTTTCGGATGAGACGTTAAACTGACTGGGGTGTAACCCCAGTGTCCTGGCCAAATTCCCTCTTGGCCCTTAACCATCATGGCCTCCCAATCATCCCCATCCACCTAATTGGCTCTATCGCTGTCTCTCCACTCCCCCTATAGCTGGTGTGTGATGAGCGCACTGGCCCTATTGTCCTGTGGCTGCCGTCGCATCATCCAAGTGGATGCTGCACATTGGTGGTGGTGTGGAGAGACCCCCTTCATGACTTTGAAGCACTTTGGGTGTACGGCAATACACAATAAATGCGCTATATAAATACACATTAAATTACATTACAACCTTGGCATCCTGGCCTCGGTCCATCATGGCCTCCTAACCTTCCCCATACAATAATTAACTTCATCACTCTGTCTCCTTTCAATCAATCAGCTGGTGTGTGTGGTCTGGTGCAATATGTATTTCCCACAATGTGTAAAGTGCTTTAAATATCCAAAAAAGCACTATATAAATGTAAGGAATTATTATTATTATTATTATTACCATTAGACAACTATATTGCAAGTATGGATGCCTAGTAAGTGTGAATGGTCATGTATCATGCTTTTCAGATTGTATAGTGTAGAATGAAATGTTTTAAAATGAAAATGTACTAGTGTAAACGCAGACACAAGGACTGCGTGCAATATGAGATTTACCTTTGGAATGAAAGGAAATGAGGCAATCACACAGTGGCCACTTCTCCACCGGTTCACCAAGTATAACCTCCTCTGGAAAAATGACCACGGTGATGTACTCAAATTTACAGAGCCTCTCCAAAATCTCTGTCATTGGTTTAGATTTAGATTTCTTCATCATCGAGCAGATCCCCACCACGATCTGACGCTCTGACTAATAGAAAAAGACAACAAATTGACCCAAATTTACAATTATGCTTATCCATGAAAAATGTCCTCACAAATTCTGTACCTGATCTTCATCCTCCTCCTCCTCCCCGTAAGGCCCTGAGATGTTCCTCATGTCTCTGTCGTCCAGTTCTCTGTTTTCTCCTCCTTCACTTCCAATGAGGAACCGAGGAAGTTCACTGTTATACATCCCGCTTGACTTCGACATTTCTGCCGAGTCTCTGTCAAACAGCCCAACTCCCAGAACAGCATCTCGCGCTGAAGCTCAGTGATGAGAACATTAGACAGGTGAGGTGTGTAATCCAATCAGATGAAGGCCTAGAAGTGACTTGAACAGCACAGAAAATTTGAAAATGGTGCTTGTTGAATCCTTATAGATTTGGTATCATCCTTCCAGATCCAGGAACATGCGGATCCTGATCAACGTCTTACCTGCAAAAAAAAGAAATTAAATGCATAATATAGAAAACGGTGTGTTCACACATAGTTCAGTCCTCTTGATTTTGTAAACATAGCCTAAAAATAATAATAAAGGAGAATAATGATCCATTAAGTTCAATGAGCATGATCATAAAGTGACATGTGGCAAAGTAAGAATGATTTTTAGTTTTTATTTCTGTTAATCAAATGCATAAGAACACTGGAAAAAGCATCATTTGCAGTTTCCACAAATTTCAAAACAAAAGTCTTAAATCAGCATACTAGATTGTTTTCTGAGAAATCATGTGACACCAAAGACTGAAATAATGCTGCTGACAATGCAGTTGTTCATTAAACACACAATATTTCACATTCATTTTATTCATTCCATGTTATTTTACTATACTTTTAATCAGACCTGGGTATCTTACGGCCACCAGGCCACATGCGGACCGCTGGACTTCTTTGAACAGCCTGTGTGAAGCATTTATTTAATTTAAATTCAACCGCAGGGTCTTGCGTCACACTTTATTTTGATGGTCCATTTGTTGAATTTAAGTTACAGTGCATCTACATGCCACCTAATTCTCATTAGATTTTAAGTAGACTTGTTAGGTTGGGGTTGGGGTTAGTGTAAGTTGACATGTACTCGCAAAGTTTCTTATAGTCAGTTAAATGTCTGTTGAAGGAAGCAGTATCAACAGATACTAAGCAGACAGTCTACTAATACTCAAAAGGACTATCAAAATAAAGTGGTACCGGATCTTGCAATGTGTAGGTCTGATATTGGGAGTCAACAAAAGGGGACTTTAACATATAATGCCTTTTGTGCACTCAGCTTCGCTATTTCAAATGGAGACACACGGGTTCAGTGCGCAAATAAAGGATACAAATGTGGTATGTCACGGTCACGTTTTCCAGGTGGAGCGAGTTGAAAAAAAAATCTAAATATTTCAGAGCGCCGCGAGCGAACCACGAGTCATGTGACAGGAACCAATCAGGCAGCTTCACAATTTGTATGGAATTACACAGTAATAAAGGTAAACTAATTACCTCAGATTAACAATTTAACAAATTCAGATACAGATCCTCTCTCAGTGATGATCTCTACATCACATATCCACCTCACATTCAACCTGACTTCTCTGAATAAATGAATGAATGAATGAATAAATGAATGAATGAAAAGGAACTAAGGTGAAGCAATCAAACAAACAACCCTGTGACATTTATATAAAGTTGATATTGTGATGCTGGTCTTTAAAATACTTTTTGTGTAAAATTGATTCTTTTGTAAACTTTATTTGAGTTTTTAATGAATGTTTATTGAATAGTTTAAAAGAATGTTTTTTTTTAAACTGCATTGGTCTGGCTAAAACCGCCCCAAACCGCCGCAGTCTAACGTGGCCCCTTAGAAAAATTAATTGCCCACCCCTGTTTTTGATCATATTAATCCAGCCTTTGGGAAGAGACTTCTTTGAAAAACCTTTTAGAACACTATATTACCATGCACATTTAATCTGTATCGCTTATTATTGTAGACATTCTCATGTATTATGTCATGTATCTTTGCAATATTACATTAATATAATAGTAATACATTTTTTCAGAGTATTAATTTTGTAAGGACTAATTTATCAATTATATTTGTGCATTGTATATTTTCATTTATAACACACTGCTGATTATATTAAACATTTCATTTATACAACTATTCTTTTCAAAAATAAATGACTAGAATGAAGAAAAAAATACTTATTTAATGCTGAGTGCTGCATTATTTATGTCGATATTTGTGCATACATGTCCTTCTAAAGTGTATTTTCGTATATGGGTGAAAGTGGAGATGTCCCATTTTGAAGACTGCATCAAATTAGTTACTAAAGTGATTTTATATTGTAATGCATATTAAATGCAAGTAAAGTGTCTACTTGAATGGTAGTAAAAAATAAAATACTTGCGAAACAATGTTTAATTGTAATATCATTGTTCATAGTAACAATTTATTTATGTAAAATAGAAACAGCAGGTTTCATCGGACCTGTATTAAAATGTGTATAAAAAAGTGATTAGGGCTGCACAATATATTGTTTCAACATCGATATTGCAATGTGCACATTTGCAATAGTCACATCGCAGGATCTGCAATGTTGAGGCAGGATTATAGTTGACCAGGAATCACAGTTGATTGTGTTTGTGTTTTTAGGGCCTGTGATTGACTAAGCATTCAAAGCATTCATGCACAAGAAATTATAATGTTTTTAACTTTAGGAAAGTTTGATTGTACTTCAATATATATACACAAACACAATGAAAACTACACTGTTTTACATTTGATTACTCAATTTGTGTACCTGAATACTGCTAGACTCCCCTGTTGTTTTCATTTATATTTTTGCTCTACTGTTTTTATCAATACTTTTGATTGATTTATTACATTTATTGCAGATGCACTCTACAAAATCATCAGAATGAATGTAAAATTATGTAAATTCTTTCCAAATAGAGCTGGTGATTAAAAAAAATAATATATACAATATTGCAATATGTATCTCAGAAAAATAAAATATTGCAATGTCCGTTTTTTCCTGTATCATGCAGCCTTAAACGTGATCATAATAAATTTGACTATATCTTAAATAATGACAAACGTCTTGCTGACAGATGGTTTGAAGGATAGTGTAAAGATATAAAATGAGAATTAATGTACATTTTAGGTCATGTCTCTGATCCTGTTATAAAGTTATATAAATTTATAAAGATATTTACAATGCATCTGGAAAGTATTCGCAGCGCTTCACTTTTCCACATTTTTTATGTTACAGCCTTATTTCAAAATGGATTAAATTCATTAACTTCCTACTGACAATTCTACAGACAATACCCCATAATGACAATGTAAATAAAGATTTGCTAATTTATTAAAGATAAAAAACCTGAAAAATCACATGTACATAAGTAGTCACAGCCTTTGCCGTGAAGCTCTAAATTGAGCTCAGGTACATTCTATTTCCACTCATCATTCTTGAGATGTTTCAGCAGCTTAATTGAGGTTCACCTGTGGTAAATTCAGTTGATTGGACATGATTTGAAAAGGCATACATCTGTCTATATAAGGTCCCAGGGTTAACAGTGCATGTCAAAGCATAACCAAGCATAAAGACAAAGAAATTGTCTGTAGACCTCCGAGACAGGATTGTCTCAAGGCACGAAGCTGGGGAAGGTTACAGAAAAATTTCTGCTGCTCTGAAAGTTCCAATGAGCACAGTGGCCCTCATCATCCATAGGTGGAAGATGTTTGGAACCACCTGGACTCTTCCGAGATGCGGCCGACCATCTAAGCTGAGTGATCAGGGGAGAAGGGCCTTAGTCAGAGAGGTGATCAATAACCCGATGGTCACTCTGTCTAAGCTCCAGCGTTCTTCTGTGGAGAGAGGAGAACCTTACAGAAGGACAACCACCTCCTTAGCAAAGGGCAGATAGCAGCCCGTCTGGAATTTGCCAAAAAGGGCATCTGAAACTAAAATTTAACTCTTTGGAGTGAATGCCAGGCGTTGTGTTTGCAGAAAACCAGGCACCTCTCATCACTAGGCTAATACCATCCCTACAGTGAAGCATGGTGGTGGCAGCATCATGCTGTGGGGATGTTTTTCAGCAGCAGGAGCTGGAAGACTAGTCAGGATAGAGGGAAAGACGAATGCAGCAATGTACAGAGACATCCTGAATGAAAACCTGCTTCAGAGTGCTCTTGACCTCAGACTGGAGCGACGGTTCATCTTCCAGCAGGACAATGACCCAAAGCACACAGCCAAAATATCAATGGAGTGGCTTCACAACAACTCGGTGAATGTCCTTGAGTGGCCCAGCCAGGCCCAGACCTAAATCCTATTGAACATCTCTGGAGACATCTGAAAATGGCTGTACACCGTCGCCTCCCATCCAACCTGATAGCTTGAGAGGTACTTAAGAGGAATGGGCAAAAATTCCCAAAGACAGGTGTGCCAAGCTTGTGACATCATATTCAAAAAGACTTGAGGTTGTAATTGCTGCCAAAGGTGCAACAACAACGTTGTTGAGCAAAGGCTGTAAATACTTATGTACATTTGATTTTTCAGGGGTTTTTTTTATTAAATTTGCAACAATTTAAAAAACTCTTTTTTCACATTGTCATTATGGGCTATTGTGTGTAGAATTTTGAGGAAATAAATTAATTTAATCCATTTCGGAATATAGCTGTAACATAAAAAATGTGGGAAAAGTGAAGAGCTAAAAATACTTTTTGGATGCACTGTATATACTTATATAAAGATTTTTGATCCCAACAATAAACTATTGATGCACTGAGACTGAATGACATTAATTTTAGTGTACATCATGCTAAAATGTACAATAAATGGTTGCTCAAATATAAGAAAAATAAAAACAGCACACATTCTAATGTATGGGACAAAACTTTTGCTGTTGAACAATTTTTTTCTTGTTACATTTGACCCACAAGTTTTTTTTATCTAAAATGTCATTCAAAGGAGCAGTAAAGCAACCTTTTATCTTTTGATTAAGCGTGAGTGAAAACCTGCAAAGACAGCTTACCTGTGCACCACTTCATATTCAACAACAAAACTAATGTTTAACTTAGCAAGTGCGCTAATAACACTAATAAAAATTCTACAGTAGTCTTAAACATGTCTCACAGTTGCACTTAGCCTACAGTCAGTTTCCAAAGCAATGCCATACCTTCAGTTTGCTGACTGCAAGGGAAAGAATGCACGGCTGGATATGCATGTTGTTTCATATCGCATTTCCAAACTCGCGCTAATACACGTCATGCTAGCTTCCCCTAAAAAACCTTTTGTTTCTCAATACAAATGATCCCAGAGCCTGTTTTTACACATGTATAAACTCTAATCTCATATGTCCATCTGATACATTGTACGGTTTGTACAATTACAACAAACAGTGAGCCATTTGCGTTATCATGTGAGTGAGGGCCTAATAATAGCACGGCCAGGCCCCTGGCAGAGGTGAATCTGGGGGAGGGGTGACACTTGGATCAAATGTTGAGGTCTAAGGCTCATCCAAAGATAACTCTTCACGCTGTGGACGTGTTGACAGGGAACATTAAGTTGAGAGGAAGCCGTCGGCAGTGACCCAAGGTCAGGAAAAACACACATACAGATAAACAAACTCATAAATAAATGATACTATCACTTGCAGGGGACGGCACTAAGCAGTCAAAGTCCAACATCCTCCTCGCAAGATCATATAAAGTTCCCCTTCGGGAGGGGAACTTCAATGCTATGAGGAAACTTCCACTATAGGGATTTCATTCAGAAAGCCAATCATCTGAAAGAGTATGTAAACGGGCCAATGAAATGCCAATGAGTTGGCAGCTTCAGCTTGCGCACCTGATGCTCGTTGCAATCAATTTGCTATAAGAGCACAGCACGCGCAAAGCCAAGCATCATTTTCACTTCAGAGACTTCAACAGCCTTCTGAGAGAGTCGATGAGGGTTCCTCCAGCTGAGTTTCAGACAGAAAGTGAACGAGAGCGATCTCCCGGTCCAGAGTGTGTGACACGCAGCGGCAGACGGTCGAGCTGGGTTTCTCCCTTGCCTGGCGTCCTTTGGGTCTGGTCCTCCAGAGCGGTATGTATTGTTGCGAATTTCCTTAAAGAGCAACACGGTCGTGCAGCACGTCTTTTTTAAGGCCACGCTGCTTCCACCCTGCACGCCAGGGTCCATGCGCGCGCGCTGGCCCAGCTGCACGAGGGTGGTTCCGACCCAGGCTTGTTACAAGCCCCGCACCGCACCCGACTGAGCTCCACGGACCTTAAGTCCGCTGCATGTGCCCCGGGAAGGACGATGGCCACATTAGTGGTCCAGGAGCGCCACCTCGGGCTAAACCTGGCAAAATATGCACAGGGTCGACAAAGTTAACTTTTTTGACTCCCCCATATACCAGTCTGGCCTGTTCGGCAACACTGTTGGTGGATTCACACAGGAATTCACGGCGGTGCAGTCGGATACGATGGAGCATCTATAAGCGGGGATGTAAGACCGCTCCCCCCCGCCGAACCATCCACATCCACTGCTTGTCACTGAGAGCGCCCGTCTACGAGTGCTGCTCCACCCCCGCCTGTGCCTCCGGCCAGCTGCAGCACCGATCACCTCACAGGCAACCAGCGCTCCCCGTCCCAGGGTGCCGTTAAGTCTGGTTAACGGATCGCGAAGCGCTCCTGAGACGGGCCATCTAAAGAAGCGGGAACCTGCTCTCTCCCCGGTGGGGGGCCGGGCTCCTCAGAGAGAGCATTTTTCCCTTCCCTGGATGTGATAGCCGAATACTGCCAGTCTGGGACGCGATGAAAAGCCTTTCAGCTCGCAGGATCGGCGCACTTCACCAGTGGCTCACGAGGTCTGGGAGGACGGTCTCCTTTCTCTCACACCTCCAGTCCTCCCCTCCAGAATCTGGGTGTAAGGTTAGTGAATCTCTTGCCTCCAGCTCTTCCGCGAGACCCCAGCGCTCCCCGGATCAGCACTCCTACTCCGCGCTGCCCCACTGCTGGTACGTCAGCAATCGTAGCGATGCAGTCATTAGCGAGAGCTCTGCCTGCCTGGTTAGAGCGGACCAGCCCTTTGCGGTGGCTCATATGCACGATCAGACTCAGCTACGCGGATCAATTCGCGAACGGCCTCCCAAGTTCACGGGGGTGTTCGTCACCAGGGTCAGCCCTGTGCCCACCCCTGTCTTGCGAGAGAAGATTGCTGTCCCTCCAGCCGAGATGGAGAGCGGGTTTACAGCCTGTACTTCATCGTACCAAAAAGAGCAGTGGGCTATGGCCAATTCTAGATCTGCGTGTTTTGAACCGCTGTCTGCACAAGCTGCCGTTCAAAATGCTTATGCAGAAGCGCATCCTCCGGTGCGTTCGTCATCGGGATTGGTCTGCAGCAATAGACCTGAAGGACGCGTACTTCATGTCGCCATACTCCACGCCACCGTCAGTTTCTGCGGTCTGCGTTAAGGTCGAGCCTGGCAGTACAAGTCCTCCCCTTCGGGTTCTCTCTGTCTCCGCAGGTCTTCACCAAGCTCGCGGAGGGTGTCCTAGCACCCCTTCGGCTCGAGGGCATCCGCATACTCAATTATCTCGGTGACTGACTGATTTTAGCCCTCTCTCAGGAGCAATTGATTATGCACCGAGACAAGGTGTTCCAGCACCTCCACCTATTGGGGTTCAGGTCAACCTAGAAAAGAGCGAACTCGCCCCCGTGCAGAGGATCTCTTTTCTCGGGTTGGAGCTGGACTCGGTTACCATGACAGCGCGCCTCTCCGGAGAGCGCACTCCGCTACTGCTGAACTGTCTGAGAGAGTTTGACAGCAAAATATTGGTCCCACTGAAATCTTTCAGAGGCTGCTGGGGCATATGACATCCGCAGCCGCTGTCACGCCGCTCGGATTGCTCCATATGAGACCACTTCAGCACTGGCTTCACGATCGAGTCCCCAGACGCGCATGGCACGCGGGCACACACCGGGTGACTGTCACTACACAGTGTCGCTGAGCCCTCAGCCCCTGGAACGATACCTCGTTCCTACAGGCCTGAGTGCCTCTAGGACAGGTGTCCAGAAATATTGTCGATTTGACAGATGCTTCCAGCACGGGCTGGGGGGCCGTGTGTTGCGGGCATGCAGCCGCGGGCCTGTGGAAAGGTACCCAGTTGCATTGGCATATCAATCGCCTAGAGCTGTTGGCAGTGTTCCTCGCTCTCCGCCGTTTTATCGGTGCTGGAGCGACAACATGTGCTGGTCAGGACGGACAGTACGGTGGCAGTGGCGTATATCAACCGCATAGGGTGTACACCTCCAAATGGTGTTGAAAGAGTCACATACTGTATTTAGAAGGTATAATTCACACCAAAAGTTTAATTTCTGTCTGCATGTAATGATGTATTCGCAGCCGCGAAAAAACACGTGACGTAAGCTGACGTGAGCTATTACCACAGAGAGGGCGGGTGCGCGCTTGTAAATGATGCCTACCTTAGTGAACAGAACTCGCATAGGCTGTGAATAACAGGTAATAAAGTTGTAAATAACATTCAGTTTGTGGCACAAAAAAGTATACACGGGAAGTATGAACCGCACACGCACAAAAACCAAAACCGAAAGCATGCAGATCATTTAAATGATCATATCGAATTTTAGTTATGATTACGACAAGCATATAATATGTTTTTCTTTCATAGCGAACACAGAGTGTTGTGCATGAGAATAAATGTTTATCAGTGTCTGAAAAGCTACTCTAGCCTATATAATGTTGAGTATAATGCAAGAGGGAATCTGATAATGACAAATGTCTGATTTTACCAGTAGAAAAAAACGGTCTTACAATGTTGTCAATGACAGATTGCAAGCATATGTCTCAAACATAATAATTCAACATCAGAATTATGAATAGTTGTATTCTGAAATAACAAAAATCATAGGCTACTCATATTAACCTTTATTTTACATCTACAGAATTGTGAGAAAATCGTGATTTTCTTCTTTATTTTAAGCAAAAAAAATCATGATTCTCATTTTAGCCAGAATCATGCAGCTCTAGTAAGCAGAATACAAGCTTAGATCTGGAGAGTCTGTATTTTGTTTTGATTATTGCCAACCCTATGATTACATACAAGCAAACTATTGCATATTCTTATTGATATTTTATGATTGGATTAAAGGAAATTATTCAACCTTGAGCTCCTGTTTCACAGGGATGTACATGTGAGAAAACACAAAGGCCAAACTCACTCAGTCATTCAACCAAAAAAACTGCTTTTGAGCTTCACTAAATGAAAAGTGTCTAAAGAAAATAGCAACAACAATGAACATGTCCATTTATACCACCAGTGATAAATTCTCCAAAACTACAATTATCTGATATCTTCTATATCATCATGAACTGTTTGGAAAGGTTTCAAGAAAAAGCTTTTACTCTCATCCAAACCCAAACTCAAGCATCTTCAGTTTTTTGCTAATGTTTTGAACAAAAAAAAAAATAAAGGTTTAACGATAAATCCTTTTTTCCCCAACGTTTGTTGCTTAGATTTACCAAGAGTGCCAATATTAGTGGAGAATACTCTGTAAATGCTTGCAAATATTAAATATCTTGACACAAAAACACTCTTGGATACTCTAAAAAGCATGCTTAGATGTTTCTGCAGGGCCTCTCCTGTGTTGTGCAATCTACTGTAGATTTTGTGTTAAGCAAACACGCCAATGTAAGCATGAGTAAGTATGTAGAATTCAACATTCACCATGTTAATGTTTCTGATGTTTATTCATTTTTCAGACTTAAGTGGACAGATTTCACTTTGTTTATGTTGTTATAGCCTTGTTAAAGGTAAAAACATTTCTGGAATTGCAAAAAATAAAAAAATTTAAATACTGGATATAGTCCCCCATCTGCTATTGGTCAGAAAAACAGATAGCTCTGCTCATACTTATGACATTGGTTGAGCTAAAGCTACTGGTCTGGAATTCATTTCTAACCTGCATGCTAGGGCTGCACAATATATCACTTCAACATTGATATCAATAGCAATAATCATTATAATTTAT
>CAIGQZ010033231.1:2674728-2709276 GCA_903798205.1 Danio tinwini
ATATATAGTGTAAAGCGTAAGCAAATAAATAAAGAGATAATTAATTTATTGATAATTATTTTATTTATACCTGTAACCTGTCAGCTGGAATGCTCATTTATAGCAGTAGGGTCTGTGGCTGTAACATCTCCATAAAGCCTCCATTCATTTAAATGAAGACCAGTGAAAAAGACTGCTTTCCGTCTTCAACGGATGGCGAGATTCTATGTCAATACCCTGTTGAGCAGGCCGAATGGGAAGCTTGTTCAGATCCAGGCCCTGCGTCACACTGGAGACAGCACGTGGTGAGAGTTTGGGTTCGAGACCTGAGCTTGGTTCAAAGAGGACAATTACCACTGCAGCAAAAGTCACAACTGATCAATACAAGAAACATGCTGGAACATATACAGTTGAAGTCAGAATTATTAGTCCTGATGAATTATTAGCTTCCTGTATATTTATTTTTCCCCAATTTCTGTTTAACGGAAAGCTTTTTTCAACACATTTCTAAACATAATTGTTTTAATAACTAATTTCTAATAACTGATTTATTTTATCTTTACAATGATGACAGTACATAATATATTTCAAGTACATAGATATAGCTTAAAGTGCGGTTTAAAGGCTTAAGGCTAATTGGGTAATTTAGGGTAATTAGACAAAATCATTGTATAATGATGGTTTGTTCTGCAGGCATATGTTGCGTACGAGGGCTATTATTAGCTTAATGTTTTTTAACAAATTAAAACTTATTTTATTCTAGCCAAAATAGCACAAATAAGACTTTCTCTAGAAGAAAAAATATTATAGGAAATTTGGGAAAATTTGAAAAAGAAAAATTCAACTGTACATTTCTAATCAACACACACAAGAACAAATCATTTTAAATATGACCAAAAATGTAACGTTGAAAAGCATGAAAAGAAGAAAGAAAAGACAGACAGACAGACAAACAGACAGACAGACCATCAGACAAACAGACAGAGAGAATGATAGACAGACAAACAGACAAAACTATATACAGACAGATGGACAAACAGACCAAATGATAGACAGACAAGCAGACAGACAGATAGACAAAAAAACAGACAGACAGATCAACAGATTGATAGATAAAAGACAGAATGATAGACAGACAGAATTACAGATTGACAAAACAGACAAAAATACTAGATATATATTCAGACAGATATATGATATATGACAGCTGATAAACAGAATGATAGATAGACAGAGAGACAGAGCGACAGATAGATGATAGAAAAAATGATAGACAAATAGATAGACAAGCCACTTTATGGGCATTTTCAGTCAGGTTATGACTAAGCAGATTAAGTAGACAGCAAGTATATTTGTGCTTTATGAATCATGTGTTCCATTTGCCAGAAGCTAAATTAATCATAAAGACATTGCAAAAAATTTCAGGTTGATGGTTAGTTAAACTCTATTATTACCAATTGTGACGTTTATTCATTTTTGTCATTTTAAATGATTAAATATAAAAAATGAGTGCAGTTTTTGTCTCCATTAATTAATTAATTTTGTTTCCAGTACTGAAAATATATGAACTATATGGAAATGAATTATGCAATTTAGTTGTATATCCAAATATGCTTGATTCATAAAGCATTGATAGAGCACAGGGTATGAGCCAAATTTCAGTCATATGTGAAGGTGTTTCTACTCCATGATGACCTCATCACATGCATGCAGAAAACTGCAGCATCAGCAGTCCCTGAACAGCTTGAAATTTGTCACCTCAAAGAAAACACTACTGTTTTATATTCCTTCCACAAGCTGCTCCACAAAATAAGCAAGCCAGCATGTGTTCAGTCTGATGAATGTGTGTTTGTGGCTTTCATTTCAGAACAGCACTTGAGCAAACATGGAGAACTGCTGGACTCCTGCTGTGAACAATCACACACTGTGTGTGTCATGGTGTCACTCAAAAACAACATCTCTTGCAGCTGTAAAAGTCAAATCATCTTCATTTTAGATTTATATTGTAACAGCTTTATCTGTGTAATATTATAATAGCGCATTTTATGTATTTTATATGCAATTAATGAATTACTTTAGATTTTTTAAACCATTCAACATACATTCTATATAACAACATGTTCACTTTAAAATAAATTTTTAACAAAAACACTATAGATAGTTAATTTTTGTATCAATTGAATATATGCACACACAGATATATAATGCATGCCTATAGCCAGCCAGGTGGAAGGAGTGGTTCTTTTTTCTCAAAAGGTGCAGGTATTAGCCTCATTTTCTAATTAATTGTGAGATTTAAATACTGAATTTAGATGACATTTTAAGCACTATTATTGGCTGAATTAACTTGTCAGATGGTCATCATAACCACACTATAACCACACTGTTTGATGTACTAAATATATTTCCTAAATATAAAAAAAAGAAATGTGACAAATATTTACTTTTCAAATACAAATTTATTCTTATTTCTTATATCATTAGAAAAAACATTTAGGCTGTGCTAAAAATTTTGTCCAATGCAGCTGTTAATTTTATGTATTTAATATGGTCAAATTTATTAAATTATATGCTTTATATAAATTATTGAATTATATATATTGAATTATATATGCCCCATGAATGAAATTAAGTATTTGCCCTTCAAGGCTTAATATCAAATTTAAATGCTTTAACAAAGTTTAATAAACACTGAAAAATGTTTCACTGACGATATATCCACAAATAAAAAATATATTTTACATTTAATATATAAAATCTTTTTAATAACTGTTTAAATTTTAACATTTCATCTCAATGTCAAAAAATGCTTCTAAATCATCGCATTTACACACATCTTTTCAGTTTCAGGTACAATTTTGTGTTTCTTTTTGGTCTTTCCCGCTGTCAACAGAGCAGTCCGGTGGAATGACAAAAAAAGCTGTTCCTGATTGGTCCTTGTGCATCCATTCAAACTGCTGATTAGCTCACAGAAAGAACCTTATAGAGATAGGCTAGAGTTCAACTTTGTAAATAAAACCTTTTTAGTTTTTTAAATAAAAAGTCTTAAAATGTTAAAAACTTATACAAAAAAATCACAGTATGTAAATGAGTTGTCATTTAATAAGAATATTTGAATAACTCAATTTTGACAAAAATGTCAGATAGAGCCTATCATAATTTGAAGGTGACTAAACAGTTGAAGTCAGAAGTATTAGCCTCCCTGATTTATTAGCCCCCCTGTTTGTTTTTTTCTGTTTAACGGTGAGAAGATTTTTATCAACACATTTTTAAACATAATAGTTTTAATAACTCATTTCTAATAACTGATTTATTTTATCTTTGCCATGATGACGGTAAATAATATTTTTTCAAGACACTTCTATAAAGCTTGAAGTGACATTTAAAGGCTTAACTATGTTAATTAGGTTAACTATGCAGGTTAGGGTAATTAGGCAAGTTATTGTATAATGATGGTTTGTTCTGTGTAGGGGCTAATAATTCTAACCCTAAAATAGTTCTTAAAAAATTAAAAACTACTTTTTTTCTAGTTGAAATAATACAAATAAGACTTTCCCCAGAAGAAAAAAATATTATCAGACATACTGTGAAAATTTCCTTGCTCTGTTAAACATCATTTGGGAAATATTAAAAAAAGAAAAAAATCAAAGGGAGGCTAATAATTCTGACTTTAACTGTATATTCTTTTTTAATATTTCAATGGAGCAAGAACATTTTCACATGTAATTTCAATTATATTTTTTCTAGTGGAGAAAGTCTTATTTGTTTTATTTCAAGTCAAGTCAAGTCAAGTCGAGCTTTATTGTCATTCTGCTACATGTGTGGACATATAAAGAAATGAATCGTCATGTCTCACAGGACAACGGTGCTACATAAATTAATCATTAATACAAACACATCACTGGACATAAGAGCTATTTAAAAAAAAACATATGCATAACTAACATATACTATAATATACTTAACTTTAACATAGACAGGCTATACAAGTACTTTTACATGAGACTGAACAATGTTGGATATTGAGCAAGAGAGATAATTAAAGGTGAACATTGTGCAAAAGAGGTATTTAAGGTTAAAGCTAGCAGTGCAACATGATTGTGTTACATTTAAAGTAAACCTCATTTTTATCCTTGTAAGATGGAGTTTAAATAAAGTGTCAGCTGCATAACAGAGAAGAGTGTTTCTACAATTTTTCTACAGGTGGTTTGACAAGCCCACTCACCTGTGTGAAGCACAATTTGCAATGCACGTTTCTAAGAGACATGGAGTGATTAAGAAAGTGTCTATACAGTAGTGTAAATGTGCAACCTGGTGCAAGAGTCAAAGAGATAGAATAAAGTTATTAGAAATTGGTTATTGAAATATGTTTATAAATGTGTTGAATCCCTTAATAAACTGCTAATCATTTAATAAACTGTGTAAGTATTAACCTTTATAAATATGTTTGTTAAAAAATCAAGTAAACTGTGTTTTGTTTAAAAATACAAATGAATATTCCTTCAAATGTATTTAGATCATTAAGGAATTATACAATTTAGCAACATTTAAGCCAAACACATACATTATTGATGTTGGAGCACAGATGATGTCACCAACTTTACCTGTTCATGGCTGTTAACTAGTCTCCAGAGGTGCGTAAAACCCACTGCCCCAACAAACTCGGCCATGTTCACTGACCTACAACATTATAAACCATTTACATCAACTTTTCACCTCTAAGCACAGACAATAGCGGCAATTCACTGACTGACCGAATATATATGGAAATAAACCAGAATGGTCACTGGTGAGACCTCTGAGTTAGATTCGCAATGTAGCGCCACAAAGCAACAATGTGCTAGTCTATGAGAATCAACAAGCACGGTTTGTGTGACCAGACACAAGTTTTCAGTTGACCCCAACAGGGCTTTCCAAGTAATTAAGCTTCTCTTTTACACACATGGTTTATAATTCACACGTGTGAATATATTGCAGGTTTTATGAGGTGCATTTTGTAGATGCAGCTCTAAGAAACCTCCTACACTGAAAAAAAATGTTGTATAAACAAATTTCAATGAGAAATTTCCAGCTCGATCACATAAATAAATGTAACTGTTGTACATACTGTCAGAAAAGTGGCTAAATCTTACAAATTTCATTTGTATGAAAACATGCACATTTTAAAGTAAGGCATGTCTCCAAACCCCACCCCAACCTTACTCCTCAGCAAATCGTATACAAAAATGTACAAATGAGATCGAACAAATTTCATCGAATTTTTCAAGAACAACCACAGAGAAACACACACACACACACACACACACACACAGAGCACTCGGCACTGTCCCGGACATATCCCATACAATGAGTCAATGAGCAAAACACCAATGACAACATAGTTTAGTGGGTGACAATAAAATAACAAAAGAAAAATAAATAAATAGATAAAATAGATAAATTGATCCTCTGAAAAACCCACAGAGGTTAAGTGGCTGGTTTGTTCATCCAGATATTCGAGAAATAAACACTAAAGAATTTTTCGATGGAATGAGTCCTCAGAAATCTCAGTCTTTTTATCTATGTTACCGAAATCATGTCTGCAATCCACATTTGAGATGAAGGGGGTGAAGATGACTTACAATGCCAGAGCACAAGCCTTTTAGCCACAATCATACCCAAAGACAATGGGCCCCTGGGTGTTTGGTGATTTGTTGCTATTTTCAGACAAGCGCAACCCTAATTTTCACGTTTTGCACCATGTTGTTGAAATAGCAAATCCATTTGCGCCACTTTGTGGACTCATGGGTGTTCCAATCTATAAAGGAAGTGTGTTACGATGCATTGTTGGCGCATTGCTATTTTGAGAAACTGAAATAGACCACATCATGACCAAGTAAAAGCTGGTCTAAAGTCTGAAGGTCTAAAGAAACACAACAGAAATTTAAATGCAGCCATTCAGAAGCACAGAATAGTGCACTTGTTGCACTCAACAAAATGGTGAGGTTTACAACGTAATTAATACATACAGTATCAAACCTTCTTACCATTATTAAATGTACATGCTGAATCACTGATATGGGTTGGTTTGCACTGATTTACAGTTCTAAAGTTCAATTTCAAACTGTTTATTTTATTTTCAAGATCTGAGGTGAACTATCTGCTGCTGCTTTCAGTATAGCAATAAATGTCATGCACCGTTAAATTACTTAAATTGTTAAGAAAATGTCAGAAGTGTGAAATTTTTAACTGAAATGTGATTTTTGCATGCAGAAATGTGCAATATAGCTTTAATATAAAACTTCAATATAAAAAAATACTGTGTGATATATAAACTCAGAATTGTAAGGGAAACATTTTTACAACCACAAGCTAAACAAAAAGGACAAAATGTTCATACTATCCATACTATATGACCATGGCCTGATGCAATTTCTGTCCTGGAAAATACAGTATTATGAATAAAAAAAAATTGAAATCACAAGTAACATTTTGAATGAAACATTTAAAAAAGACTGAAATATAATAGTTTTTACTCCAATATTTTTTTCCAGTAGCCTTTTTTAACAATGTAAAAAAGTGTGAAGTCTGCAGAAATTATTTAAAGTGTAAACATGCAAATTTAACACAACCTCAATCAAACTCTCTAATAAATGTTTGAAACCTTTACCATTTTCACTCACAATTAGCCAGTCTTATCACACTTCCTGTGACACAATCCTTGCACTGAAGTCATGAGTTTAAATAAATAACATTTCACATTTCCTGACCATACATGAGTTTTACTGAATGTGTTCTCCATAGCAGTAGCCATAACATTGAACTTGTTTTTTTGGTAAAGAATATGAATTGGGCAAAGCAGGTTTCTTTACTTTGTATATAAGCTTACGAGAGTCTCAAAGGTGTATCTCACACTTCAAAAACCTGCATAAAGAGCAGCTTCTGTTGGTGAATCATCACTTTAAAGTCTGCCGTGTGAAATTCCAGCCCCATCAGAAGCAGACTGATATTTGGTTGAGAGATTCTTGTAAAGCTTCACCAGCGTCTTTAAATACACCACAGCAAAGGGCCACAATAGAGCTTTAAAACCTGACTGAACCGGAAACTGAAGCGTAGACTGATATATCTGTCATGTTTAAGCCTATAGCTGATGATTAATGATAGCAAATGATGTCTGTTTCATGACTAGCTCTAATTAGAAACACACAGCAATAAAGTCTATGACCCTTATTAGTTTTTGTTAGTTAAATTAAAAATGTAATTAAAAAGATCTAAGGAGAAAATATTAGCAATGTTATCTTAAATACTTAAATGAAAATGGTGTTATCGGAAGGAAAAACTGAGGTTGTTTGGCATGATTTTCATTCTTAGGTGATTATTAATTCAGAATTAATCAAGATAATCTACCTTGGTGGATATAAAAGTGTTCAGGGGGTGGGGGGGACTAAATATCTAATGTCTCTCTCTGACTAAATCACATACAAAATAAAAGTTCATATTACCAAAATATTTGTGCGTGAACTGTGTATATAAATATACATGTCTGTTTATGTCTATATTGTATAAAATATTTGTTTGTATACATAAACACATCATGATTAATCGTTTGACAGCACACACGAAAATTTAGTACAATAAATGTAAAAGCTATACCTTTTTGAAAGATTGTAATGTTTGTATATCACAATCAATAAACACAAATAAATGAAAGTCATATTTTAAACATCTTTTCATGAACCAAACAAATTATATTTTGTGACAGCATCCTACAATGACTGCAAAATAAATCCATTGCCAATTATTCCCTGCAGCCAATCAGCAGCATTTTCCCTAAAAGTTGTGATTTGAACATTTAAACTGCCATTCAAGGGCACTAAATAGTCCCCACTCCCACATCCCAGCCTCTCTATGTCCTTTCCTGTCTCTCTCTCTTCCACTCACTTCACTAAACTTGTTTCCAATCTGAATTAGATCCCTTTCTGCTCCTGCCTCGCTTAGGCAAGCAGTCCAAAAACAGCAGGATTTAGACATTTCTCAAATGAAAGATTAATGCAAGACACAACGACACTGCAAACAACAACTAAGACTAGAACGAAGGAACAATATTAGTTTGGTAAGTTTTTTTTTATATAATAAATATATTTATTAATTAATATTCACAAAGCTCAAGTTGTTTTATTTTTGTATATGTAAAGTTTATGTATTTTTGGTTCATTAATGAATTAATTATCTAAATTATTTAGATATTTACATTTGATAAAACATTATTACTTCTTAGACAATATATATATATAAAAATATATTATATAAAATTTTTATACATATGTATATATATATATAATACATTTTTAATTGATGTATTTATTTAACTATTTATTTATGTGATTGCTTCGAAAACCATTCTTTTCATCCTTAATTTCACTGCTAGTCAATATATATATATAGTCATTTATGTGTCAGTAAAAGGAAAGGCTTTCAATGGGGTTTGAAGGTTATTCAAATAGTTTGAATATTAGTTATTGTTACTGTCTATATGATTTTGTATGCAACAAAAGCTGTGTCAAATGGTTCATGAGTTGTGACCTATCTCATGTGTGTATTAACATGCTTTCCTAATACAAGAGTCCTAGACTTGCTTACCTGTGTGTTTTGAATGTGGACAGTGTTCTTGTCCTGTGGCTCTCTGGGGGTTTCGGTGATTTAGGGCCTCCTGTGGAATAGAGCAGAGTATTTACATTGGCTTTAATGCAGGCCTGGGTCTAAAGCACAGACCACAGCAGGAACAGAGCTCTGCTTATTGGCCTGTGCCTGATGGGAAGAGAACATACCACACTGGCTGAATAGAGATACTGTGGAAGTCCTCTATCTACACCTGCATGACAAGACCAGAATATAACTGTAGATATTGCATTTTATCTATTAAAAAGGCAATTGAGAGGGACATTTGAGTAGTCAAATATGTTTATTTCACAAAGATGTACTTTCTTAGTCATACTGTATTCATAAAATGCAGTGACTTGAAATATCCTGACTTGATAGAGTCAATTTTGGTTGTCAAAATAATTGACTCCCTAATGGATTCTTGTGGACTAGACAGTAATCTGGTCTTCTTGACAAAAGAGATCCGCAATAAGTCATCTCAGACAGCCGTGTTAGCATATTTCCGTCTATCGAGCAGATGTTGAATGTGGCGCTTCTCACCACACACAACCTATTTGTGTGTGTGTTGGCAGAGGATCTATTAAAAACAACCTAAGAATCTTGAACATGCATTATTGTCTATGCATAAGTGCTCATTTACTTGTATTGGAAGTGGTCTATTGTTCTTAATTCTGGTCCTGCTGGCATATAAACCAGTTAAACAGAAGTAAGGCATTAGGGGAGTGAGATAAAAAGCTACTTGACGGGCCGTGCCAGGATGGAGGTCTCATACAGTCACTCAGTGCATTTAAAACAGCTTGATTCAGAAAACCTGAGCAATAGCCAGGATGGAAAATTTTAGGAAAAGTGGTGAATCTCACACTGTTTATCATCAAACTGAACTTCAGCAGCATTTATAAATATTACAGAAAAAATATTGTGCCACTATCCAACTTGATTTCACAGCAGCCACTGATTAAAATTCAACTTACTAAGTCCAGAACATTTCCTGTGGCACAAACACTGTGCTATTCTTCTTTAGAGAGAGAGACGGGGAGAAAGAGAGTGTACGTGTGAACGTTTAAAAGGGTGAGTGAATTAATGACGTCATGTTTCAAATCGGTTCCAAATTTCCACCCGGAGTACAGTAGCTCAGTCAGGCGGAGTAAAGACTTGGAGAAAGGGAGAAACTCCCTTTGGAATGGCTTGAGTGATTTGCTCAGTCCAGTCAGTGTGCCCTAGAAACATTGGATTAGAAAAAAAAAGCAAAAACTGTGCTTTTTGGGTAGGAGTGGGCAATACCAGTCATGGGAAGCCAAGGTCCTGTTGAGTTTCACACCATCCCTCATCAAGCACAGCTAAAAAATACATAATCTGTGTCTCCAGGATTGCTTGAATATAACAAGCAGGTGTGTTTTTAACGGTCACACTAACTAAAAACTGAAGCAAAACATGAGGAAATGCAGGATTTTCATATTTAAATAGTGCTTGTTTTACAATTTAGACTTTGAAGAGGCAGAAAATTCCTCTGGCACTGGAGCATTTGAAAGTTGTGTCTGTCAACTTTTGAATCCACGTGAACAAGCGGATTTGTCTACAAGCAGATACATGGGCCAACCAATCAGCTGACAGATGCAGCTTTCTCCAGTGTCCACGTTAAGGCTCTTGTAAACTGGTGATCATTAAATCCAACAACAGTCATCTCTGTTGAGCGACCTATTATGAACACCTAACAACTGTATGTTCTCACAGCTTGACAGAATAATAAAAAACAAAACAGTATTTTCTCATTAGATAAGGAAATTCAGTCTCTTGAATAATAATTATACACCGGTGCACCATCGAATCCTCACAGCCCTATTTTACGTCATCAGTGATAAGTGATACCAACCCCATATATATTTTAAACCCAGAAGATTATAGAACATTTCAGATAAAAATGATTAAAAACTAGCCAGCTGTTCCATACAGTTAAAGCTAACAGATGCTAACATTGTGGTAATTGGTGTTCAAAAATTAGTAGAGGGTTTCATGACCCTTTTTAAAGAGATAACTCTGTCCTTCATTTACCTATTGGGCATCTCTGTACCTCATTTGCCCACAAAGCAGAGGTGTCAAACTCGGCTCCCAAAGGTTCACAGTCCGCCAGAGTTTAGCTTAAAACCTTAATAAAACAAACCTGATCCAGCAAATCAGGTAGTTTGAGCTTATTAAAAAATTACAGTACAGGTGTGTGTGAACCAGGGCAGGAAATAAATCAGGGATGGGAATCTTGTGAGATTTAGTGATACATTGTCCTCTGAGTAGCACTCTCTAGCAAAATAAAACATGTTCTAATCATGTTAGTGTCCTTATTAGTGTTGTTCTAAAACAAAGTTCTCAAAACTGTCCACTTTCTAAAGGCCCTTCAGAATTAAACATTTGGGATGCAGAGAAGTCAATTAGTGTCACACACTGTGTTCCATTCAGAAGGACTCATCCCTATTCCCTGATCACTTTGAAGCTGTTGTCCTTGATCTAAGCTCTACAGCAGGGGCAAACCTGTTCCTGGAGATCTACCTTCCTGCAGATTTTAGTTGCAACCCATATCAAACACACCTGCCTGTAATTATCCAGTGCTGTTCAGGTACTAACTAATTAGTTCAGGTGTGTTTGATCAGGGTTGGAGCTGAACTCTGCAGGAAGGTAGATTTCCAGGAACAGGGTTGAGCACCCCTGCTCTACAGTAATCGCCCTCCAGAAATTGAAGTTGTCACAGCTGGTTCTAATTCATATACTATTTTATATGGCACTTTGGGGGTAAAGAAACAAAGTCGTGTATTTAAGCACAAACACGTCCAATCAAACTAATCGGTCTGTCAATGATATTTGAAAACCACATCTATGTGTGTTGGAGCAGGACTAAAATTAAGCTCTGCCAGATTGTAGTACTCAAAGAAGAGTGACATCTCTGATGTAAGCTGTTGTACACCCCAAAACTGTGGTTTCCCATCCAGGTCCTGAAGAACCCAAACTCTGCAAATTGTGTGCATATAATAAAATACACTTTGATTGCTTTGTTATATGCTTTACTGTCAAACATTAGTCAAATGTGCATGATCATATATTATTAATGTAAACCACCCTGTTTTTAAATTTCTTTAGGTGAAACATGTCTTTGATTTGGCTCCTGCTGTATGTATGCACCCATGGTATTTCTGGCATGATATTATTTGGAGACATGGCTGGTAGGTAAAAGTTTGGTTATTTGTGTATTGCAAACTTTCATTGCTTTAAGTAAAAAATAACTTAAGTTATGTTGTACAGATCAAGACAGCACCCTCAGTGTGAGCATCCCTGTGGAACAACCACTGCGCCCCCTACTTGGGGGGAGCATGGTCATCCCCTGCTACTTTCAGGACATCACCTTCCAGTACCCTGGCACCCTGACCTCCCCGACCAATGCCCCACAGTCCCAGCGTATAAAATGGAGTCACATACACAAGGGCAAAATATCCCTTATCCTGGTTGCCACTGAGGGTCAAGTGCAGGTTGAGACAGAGTACTTGGACAGGGTTCATTTGGTTAACTACCCCATGGTGCCAAGTGATGCTACTATTGAAATCTCAGAACTCCGTTCCCATGATTCTGGCATCTACCGATGTGAGGTCATGCAGGGGATTGACGATAACTATGATTCGGTGGAAATGCAAGTACAAGGTAAGGCAGTTTAAATAAAGCACATTTATTGAACACATAAGTAACTGCAAATTTTCAGTTGAATGGCTTAAATCTTTACAGGTATTGTATTTCACTACCGAGCAATATCTACCCGATACACATTAACCTTTGAAATGGCAAAAGCAGCCTGCATTCAGAACAGTGCTGTTATCGCAACTCCAGCACAGTTGCAAGCTGCCTATGATGATGGATTCCATCAGTGTGATGCCGGCTGGCTTTCAGACCAAACCGTGAGGTAATGAGAATTGTGATGAACTGCTTGATATGCTCAAAAATAAAGTATTTAGTAAAATAATCAAAAGCCCCTTCAACTTTTTTAAACAAACAAACTCATAACTATAATAACATTGCATACAATTCCCCATAGATATCCTATCCATGAACCAAGGGAGCCTTGTTATGGAGACAAAGAAAATTTCCCAGGTGTTCGAACATATGGAGTCCGAGACATCAATGAAACCTATGATGTGTACTGTTTTGCAGAAAAAATGTCAGGTACCTCAGGCATTTCCAAACCTAGATGTATCTTGTTAATGCATTTTTGCTGTTGTGTTTTTACTTTATGGATTCTCCTCATCACCTAGGCAGAGTGTTCTACTCCATGTCTGTGGAAAAGTTCACCTTTGCAGATGCTGAAGACCAATGTGCAAAGTTGGGAGCCCAATTAGCTACCACAGGGCAGCTGTACCTAGCATGGAAGACTGGCATGGATGTGTGCAATGCTGGCTGGCTAGCAGACAGGAGTGTGCGGTACCCTATAAACATAGCTAGACCCCAATGTGGTGGGGGGCTTTTGGGAGTGCGAACAGTTTATCTGTTTCCAAATCAGACTGGTTATCCATACCCAGACTCCCGCTATGATGCAATTTGTTATGAAGGTAAGCACAGAGATTGTATCAATATTCTAGATTTTTGTAAAATAGGTTTGCTAAATAGTTTACATATCCTAGTTCCTCATTAAAAGAACAGAATCTAAATAATATTAATAATTTTCATCATCTTTCAGTCAGTGTTGTATCCCTTCTAGCAGCAATCTTTTTTTATATTGACTATACTAGAAACTTGAGCATCCAATGATATCCAGGTCTTTTTATGGTAAAAAAAAAAAAAACTTTTTCACAAATACTCTGGTAATTATTTTGCAGATAAAGAAGATAAGGTCTTAATAAAGACCACACCATTTCCAGAAATATACACTCCCACCGATTCTGTGTTAACAGTGGCTACAGTCACATCAAGCTCTTCAGATTATACAGAACAAGTGACCACTGAAGGAGAGGTCCGTGGCCAACTATTTACAGATGAGCCTTTTAACACAACAAGCTCAGAAAGTCCCCTATCTCCACCTCTCAACATAACTGATGTTGAGGAAGACATCATCAATGTGGCCACAGCTCCACCTTCCCTGGAACATGAAATTCCCAGTGTCAATGTTACTGCTAGTAAGTGGACTTAACTTAATTCAAAGTGTCTTGAGATGACCACTTTGCAATCAGTCACGTCCACAAATGAAGGACCTCATACAATGTAATAATTCAGTCAAAACAAGGTTTTGCACAAAGTTGCTAGGACAACATTAAATTTGTCTTTACTGATTTCCAAATTAGCTGTTAATTTTATAAGACAACTTCTTGAAAAGTTCCTTATTAAATATGTTAATATTTTTCCTTGCCATAGAAATTAAGGGAGTGGTATTCCACTATCGCGCTGACTCTAGGCGCTATGCTTACACCTTTGAGGAAGCACAAGTGGCATGTCAGAAGCTAGGAGCAGTCATTGCCACTCCTGAGCTCCTTCAGGCTGCTTATGAAGCTGGCCTTCATCAATGCAGTGCAGGCTGGCTACAAGATCAAACTGTCAGGTGAGCAAATTTTTACAAAGTGCAGCCCTTGTGTTTGTGTCTCTGATGAAATAACTGGAATCTGGGCTCCGATATATGCATATTGACACCTCCTATGTTTAGATATCCAATTGTGCATCCTCGAAAGAAATGCTCTGGAGATCGTGGGGATGTCCCTGGTGTACGCTCTTACAACGTCAGGCCTGCACATGAGCAGTATGATGTGTACTGTTACATGGACCAAATAAAGGGTAAGTACTATTTCAAGTTATAAAGTCAATTTATGACAATACATTTAACACATTAATAGATGACCTCACTGTTTGGTCTGTATCCCTTAGGGGAGATCTTCCATGTGAGCTCACTAGCTGGCTTTACCTACTATGAAGCTGTTGCCCATTGCAGAAAACTGAGTTCTACTCTTGCCTCAACTGGAGAACTCTATGCAGCATGGAATCAGGGTTTCCACAAGTGCAACCCTGGATGGCTGGCTGACCGCAGTGTCCGATATCCTGTCCGTAGCCCAGACTTTGATTGTGGTGGAAACAAAACTGGAGTCCAGACAATTTATGCACAACCAAACCAAACAGGCTCCCCACATCCATACTCCAGATATGATGCATACTGTTTTAAAGGTATAACAGCTCAATGCATGTTTGTACATGTTTGCAATGACAGGCAAGACAAGGTGTTGATCTCAGATTTGTATTTGTTTTTCAGCAAATCTGACTTTGGTGCTTGATGAAGATATGCTGAATGCTACAAAGATTGAAAAGGATCTTAACATTACAGACATAACAATGCTGCTAAAACCTGGTATCAAATGTTTGATACTTCTGATTAATACTGCTAATCTTAACTGCATTACTGTCATATTTAGGTGAACTAACTTTAAATGATTTGTGTTACAGTTCGACCAATTGTCCCTCCCTTGTTCGTGGACATGTCTGGATCTGGATCTGGATCTGGATATGCATCTGCATCTGGATCAGGCTCAGACTCAGATTCAGCCTCAGGGTCGGCATCAGGCGCTCTTGATTCCAGTTCCGGTTATCTATCAGGGAGCGGCATAGCCAGTGGTAGCGCATCTGGTTCTGGCCAAAGTGGTAATGGATCAGGTTTCCTTGTGAGGTACCAAGAAGGTACAGGTTCACTCATGTGGTCTTCTGCCTCAGGTAGTGCTTCAGAGGCTAAAGATGGCAGTGGTAGCGGTTTTATCATTACTTCGGGAATAGGATCAGGGGAGCAAGAATCTGGAGAGGAGTCTGGACACTTTGAAGTGGCTAGTGGTCTTCCATCTGGACTTGGCAATGGAATTAGTGGTTCAGAAACAAGCGGGTTCTTCAGTGGTGAAGAATCAAGTGGATCAGCCTTCTTCAGTGTGTCATTTGTAGGCACAAAAATGATAGATCTTACTGCAAGAGCCTCTGGAGAGCAGGAATTGTCTGGCTTTTACACTGCTGTAAGTAGCTCTGGGTTTCCGTCTGGATCTGGTTCTGGCTCTGGCTTTGAAACTGGCTCTGCCATTGGATTTGAATCAAGCTCTGCCTCTGCCTTTGGATCTGGTTCTGGCTTTGAAACTGGCTCTGCCACTGGATTTGAATCAAGCTCTGCCTCTGCTTTTGGATCTGGTTCTGCCTCTGGAGTTGGATCTGGCTTTGTCTCTGGATTTGAATCTAGCTCTGCATCTGGATTTGGATCTGGCCTTGCCTCTGGATTTGAATCTAGCTCTGCCTTTGGATTTGGATCAAACTCTGCTTCCGGATTTGAATCTAGCTCTGCCATTGGATTAGGATCAAGCTCATTCTCTGGCTTTAAATCTGAAACATCAGGTTATCCCAGTCATCCTTCAGGTGAGGAGTCTGGACACATTCAGAGACAAGATGGAGAGATGATTATTTTTACAGATGATGAGGTCACTGAGTTGACATTTAGGCCCACAGCTGGAACAGAACAGGGTCGTGGATCGGTAGAGATCAGTGGTGAGGGCAGTACCCCAGAAAATTATACTGAAGATTCCATATCAGTTTCAAATAGTACTTCATATGAAACAGATGACCTCCTACCAGAAAAAGATGAGAAAATTAGTGTCACCATGGATGCTTTTGATGTGACTGATAAGTCACCTCTGATTACCACACTAACTAACATCCCTATACTCACCACTCCATCTTCAGCTTCAGCTTCACTACAAATGCCAAAATCTACAATGAATCCATCTGTTACTGAAGGTAATAACGCAACTAAAATATCTTACGTTTTATTATTTTACCAGTGTACAGAATCTACATATTAACATTTGAAAATTAATCTTTGGCAGCTACTGACCCCTGTGATCCAAACCCCTGTGGTCAAGGTTTATGCTCTTTACAAGATGGAGTTGCATTTTGTCAATGTCATTCAGGATTCAGTGGAGAAAACTGCTCAGTGTGTAAGTGAAAAGCCATAGATTGAACATGTAAATGCTAACCATTTAAATATGTCATGATTTCCAAACCACACATCTTCATTTCCTTTGTCATACGGTCTTGTTACTTCCTATAGGCAATGAGTAGGGGTATAATCAAAAGCCATTTAATTACATTAAACTCTAAGCTTTTGAAGTGAATATACGTTGGTTATTTACTATGACATTTAATGGGGACAAAATTTTTCTTACAAATACAAAGTGCAGGAAGCAGTGAAATGCATAGGGAGTGTGTGAATTGAAATGCAACTCACCCCTTTAAAAAAAATCACCTTTCTCTTCTGTGTTTTCAGTGGTACAGGGATGTGCTGAGGGGTGGATGGAGTTCATGGGGAGCTGTTACATTCATTTTGATGAGCGTGAGACCTGGACCAGTGCAGAGCAACACTGTCAAGAGCTAAACTCTCATCTAGTTAGCATATCTTCCCAACATGAACAAGAGTTTGTAAAAAGTGAGTTGAAAGTCATTTCTAATACAATTTTGTACCTGTTTTGTGATCTACATGAAAGTGATTGTACATTTCTGTACCTTCTAGCTCAAGCTCAAGATTATCAGTGGATCGGGCTAAATGATAAGGATGTGCAAAATGAGTTCCGTTGGACAGACGGACGTCCTTTGGTGAGACCAAATTCTTCTGACATTCTTCCCAAACGAAGTGACAAATTTGACCTGAGACATCTAAATTATGTAATTGCTCCAATCAGTGCTACTTGTTTTACAGGAATATGTAAACTGGAGACCCAATCAGCCAGATAATTACTTTAGCACAGGAGAAGATTGTGTTGTAATGATATGGCATGAGAATGGCCAGTGGAATGATGTACCTTGCAACTACCATCTTCCTTTCACTTGCAAGAGTGGACCTGGTAAGAAGAGGTGATGGACAGGAACTTCACCGCCAACTCGATTAGATATGCAAACCATTAGTTTATCAACATAGCTATATTCCAAGTCATTATTTTAATCATTATGTTGTATTGTTATTATAGTGGAGCTAAACTAATATTTCCACATTTATTTTGCTATTATTTTACTATTTTCACTGTAGTCACATGTTCAACGCCTCCTGAGGTGCAAAATGCACGGATGCTTGGGAACAGCAAAGATCGCTACCCTGTTAATTCTTTCATTCGGTACCAGTGTAACAGTGGGTTTACACAGCGCCACCTTTCTGTGGTGCGCTGTTTACCAGCTGGTCAGTGGGAAAAGCCTCAAGTGGAATGCATAAGGGGTAAGTATTTACCACACATACTAAAATACAAAGTTTAAGGAGAGTTGTGACCTAATGTAACAGAGTACTGCAAGGACCCAGATTCCCAGTACTGAAAGGAGATATGGCAGGAGAAGGTGGGGGTGGGAACCACTGCTTAAAGTTATGCTTTGCGGAGTGAGGTTTCATTTCAAATATCTAAAAAGTCATTTGTGCCAATGTTTTACCTCCCTCAACAGGCATAGAAAACAACAGGCTAAGGAAAAGATCCCTCAATATACGTACCAAGGCAGTCAACAGTCGAACGTGGAGGAAGGTCCTGTAAACAAAAGCACACACACTTCAAAACATCCAGAGGACTATTATTAATAAAGATCATCTGTACAGAAGAACAGAAGAAACACAGAAGAAAACCTCAAGAGAACAACCCAATGCATAATGACAAAACTTCACTATAGTCCAGCTGGCTGATTAGTTTACAAGTTTACTGCTCAGAGCTCTGTTTTATGGAGAAGAAAGATAGATATCTGGGTTTATTTAAATTTATTAAAAAATAATAGTATTTCTCCATTTTTGTACAGTACTGCTGAGTCAGAAATGATCTGATCTATAAAGAACAGACAAAATTGCACAGAGTGCTCCTTGAGTTTTCAATTTAAGCCATTATTACGTACATATCATTATTCCTTAAAATAAAAATCAAGAATTATTCAAGGAAATTATTCTGCATTAGTGCAAACATTTTTAAAGGTTTCCCCGGTGATGCTAATGCTTACTTGTATGAACATTACCTCACCAACAGTAAGCATGGTTACTTCCTGGTTTTTAATAAGCCAGCTTGGGCATTTCTGGTGATCAATCGGTTATCAATATATCATTCTAAACAAGCTGCCTTCAAGATCTGTCTTGGGTAACAATCCCATAAAAACAAACTACATACAGTGTGGCGCACTAGATGAGAAACACAGCATGCTACATCACTTCTTTAAAACATAAACACACGGTGACATCTGTGGTGGTAGTCATCTTGGAGATCTTGTTTTATCTTTGACTTACATTATTGCTAGAAGTATTTAACAGGCTATGTAATGTTAAGCCTTACAATATTCATTCTATTGAAGCTACCTCTAAAAATTGAAGATACCGCAACTCTGACAAGTGACGTTTCACTGGAAAATTTCCAGCTGGCTTATATTACTTCTAAAGTACTTTGCATACAGCAAACTTGCACAAACTGTGATCAGTGTCTATTTTCGGAGTGGTATACTTGTTGCTTACTGAACCTGGAACAGTAAACTGTATACTCCCAGCAGGCACAGGACGTCAACATGACATCATATTGCCGTTGTACCCCAACGTCGGATAGACACTGCATTTTAGTTACTTTCCAATGCAACTTAAAAATAACTAAATATCAATGTCTAATGAGGTTACAGCTTGATGTTGTGTGGACGTTACCACTATGACGTCTATCAGATGTTGGATTTTGGTTGCCATACCTGACAAATAAATGTCAGTATTTGACATCAAAATGATGTTGTTTTAAGTCACTTTCCAACACAACCTAAAATCAACAAAGTCAATGTCATTTCACATCATTATTGGATGTCAAAATAACATTTTCCTTAGACGTTGGTGACCTGAATCTAACCTAATATTAAAGGTGCAGTATGTAAGTTTGACACCCAGTGGTTGAACTAAGTATTGCACTCCTGGATCAAAATCAACGCAAGCGCGGGTTGCCATATTGAGTACAGGAGCAAGTGATTTAAACTGTGTTCTAAATAAAAGCAACGACATGCGATAGAGGGAATATTTACCATAATAAATAGAGTTTTTGTCCTAACCAACACCTCAAATTGATATATTAGAAATGGCTTCTATTTCTCACAGCTGAACAACAGAAACCTATGACAGTGGTCACCTCAGGTAAACCTCATGTGCTTTATTCAGTGCTAAATGCTAACAACTTGAGTTTGAATGCCATTTTACAGGACATGTATTGCTAAATACTGAAAGCAGCAGCAGATAGCAATACATGTCCAGTAAAATGGCATTCAAACTCACATTGTTAGCATTCTAGCACCCGGGGTGCTGAATTATAATTGGCTAAACTGGCATTGTGCAGGTTAAATTTACCTAAACAAAGAAAGCGTTCCGGCACAGAAAAAACATTTTCAAAGCAGAACAAGTATAAACAAGTATGTTCACTTAGGATGTTTCTTAAATATTTGCACACATATTATGGTATTTTTATGCTTTACAACAGTCAAAAACTTACATACAGCACCTTTAAAGTCTTATGACGCTGTGTGTCTGCTGGGCTACCAAGAATGTTTTGGAAACGAAAGGTAAATTAATAGGCAATCGCATCATCACATGACATCTCACTCTGCATATGAGTGGTGTCAATAGAATTGATAATGCAGCAAAAGTACAAAGCTATGCATTTCGGGACATAGACTCCAAAATTTTCGAAGGCCGCTTCCCAGTGCGCATGGATCCGTTTCCTATGTACTTTTGCTATTGGTTATAAAAACAGATTTTCTTTTTTTGTAGAAACACAGTAAGAGTACTCTGGGGTATTTTATTGCTTAGAATTGTCGCAAATTTTTGCATTTAGATGTATTAGGACCAAGCTTACTTTAGCTTAACTTTTAGGTTCATACATTTTTATGTGGTAACATTGGCCTTGCATTCCTTGTTATTTTTCTACAATTTAAAAAAGAAAACACAAAGGGTTGTAGGTAATATTGGCCCCACAAGCATGCACAGATCAGCCAGAAATCTGCCAGAAGCAGTGTATCATTCAGAAAAATTTGGCTTACAATTTTCAACATACAATACTATGATTTGGATGCAATCCTTATACTATTTAGGACAGGGGTGCTCAACCCTGTTCCTGGAGATCTACCTTTCTGCAGATTTCAGCTCCTACCTTAACAAACACACCTGTGCCAATTAATTTGGACCTGAACAGCACTTGATAATTAGAGGCAGGTGTGTTTGATATGGGTTGCAACTGAAATCTGCAGGGAGGTAGATCTCCAGGAACAGGGTTGGTCACTCCTGATTTAGGACAAGTAGTATGCAAGATGGGACAAAGTCCAAAAACATTTAGGCATAATGAACATGACAAAAGGCTTTAATGACCACAGCTGGACGCAATTACACTTCAGTACTGTAGTATTTCAAATCCTTTAATTAAGATGTCTTTTTGTACTTGTCTTGTTGTTTGTTGTAGTTTAAATGTCTTGTTGTATCTTTCTGTGAAACTGTGAAAGACAAATTCCCCAGCTTCTTCTATCAGCTTGCATAGTATACAAGTGTTTACTCAGATTAGAAAGACATAATTTCCAGTATACAGTAGCTGTAATGATAAAACTATATTTGTGACCTTTCAGTCACTGACCTTACTGTAATTCAGTAGCATTTATTTTATGTGCAATCTATTCACGTTTTATTAATTTATTATCTCACAAGGCTAGGTAATTCGACTTGACCTTCATAATGAAGTCATAACAGTCTTTTAGAATTTTGTACCAGTCAAACTTTGTATATGTCATATGCAAATGAGTGCACAAGAACACAAGACAAGAGTTTTCACTTGGCCTAAAAATATATGTTTTACCTAATAAGCCAATACACAAAATGTCACTAAAAGTGATTGACAGATTTACTCTGTTGCTGGCAAAATCCATCTTATTCATTTTACACTCTGTCATCATCAGCTCAATGCTGAGCTCATACATGTACCCCTGAAATAAACAGACTAAATGTGTGCGAATAAAGGTGTTTTTTTATCATCATTTAATTCTTTTAAAGACCCTTTCTTTTCCACACAATGCTGGTTTTGTTTTAGTTTAGTGATAATTTTGTTCAGTTCCGAATGTTAGAAGGAAATTATTCACTGTAATCATGCAGCTTAGTCATAATGATTAGCTTTTATCATTTTTAGACAACACACACAACATCAATATGAACAAATATTTATTGAATAACCCTGATTTTAACCCTGATTCTTCTGCTATTTGTCATTTTCTGAAGAAAAGAAAAAAAACCAAATAACATTATCACACTATTATAGAAAACTGACTATAAATATGTTACCCAAAGCCATGCCTAACAAATCCAGTAAACCCTGAGAAACTGAGAATTGTCAAGTGTTTTCTAAAGTAGCTGCAAATGTTGAGGCAGGTCAAAAAGGGACATGTGGACAGCATTACTAACTTCTAAAAACTTAATTACACAACAAACAACAAAGTACCTACTTCATAACATTTTCTCAGGGGGAAAGGAAAACCTAAAAGTGTATGAATATCCCACTCTTACCTAAAACTGTGCATCTTTATGCGTTTAGCGAAGTGGAAAACCCAAACTGAGAAAACACTGCATGCCTTTCATGTGCTTTTCCTCCCCCGCTTTTCCTCCATCCATGTTTGGGAAGCAGGTGTAAACAGGGCACATCCTTGACGCCAATGGATCATGAAATCCTGTGGAAAGGGTGGCATAATCATTAGACCTACCCACCAAATCTGGCTTAATGAATAAACATCTTAAATTTGTTTTTGAATCTTGTTGTATTGGCTTTAAAGGGCACCTATTTTACCCCCTTTTTAAGATGTAATATTAATGTTATGGTTCTTCTGAGTGTGCCAGTTTAGGTTTAGTTCAAAACACAATTCAGATTTTTTTATTATGATGTGTTAAAAAGTGTCATTTTGGGGGCGTGTACACAGTTTGTTGTTTTAGGGGCGTGTTGCTTCACATGAAAATTAGTTTACACTTCCCGCCCAACTTAACAAGGGGCGGACCCAAGAGCTCCCCCACTTTGTGTATGGCAACAGACAGGCAGACAGAGAAAAGCATAGTATAGTTTTGTAGTATAGTATACTTTGTATAGTTTTACAGCCAACTGTGTGCTAGTTTAAAGCACCGAGCTTGGAGCCTACACCGAGACATAATAACCAAACACACTGAATTAACTTTGACTGAAGGGCATCACACACCGGATGCACCGAGACATGGCGCGCACATGACAGTTTAAAGTATCGCACACTTGCAGCGTCGATGTGTGTCACCTGATAGAAACTTATGTTTAGAATTCAAAAATGCATGCCGCTGTGTGGTGTGACGCTGCTTGTTGCCAAGCGGCACTTCTGGTGTACGACCTGCTTGAGGCTATAACTAAAGGGCGTCATACACCGGATGCGCCGCGCAGGGTCATGATACCAGACGCGCACATTCGCATGTTATTTAAAATGAAACTATTCAGATAACGCTCTGTGGCGCTGCAGAAATATGAACAGTGTCCTGAGCAGGGCCAGCGGGTCCATAGAGGCGACCTAGGTGGCAGATTAGTGAGCGAACCCCCCAGGTCCTCACTTTCATCTGCGACACCCTCCCGGTCCTCACTTTCATCCGCGACAACGCGAAATGCATGGTGCTGCGCATCTTTAGTTTGTTATTTCCAGCTGCACCTAGTTAAGATGACAGGGAGTTCTGTGACCGCGGGAAATGCAAACCGCTGAAGTTTAAGGAAGACGCAATGAAAAGTACACATGTATGCAAACCCACCAAAACTCACAAACACTGGCAACCAGGAGAGCGATAACGTAGTGAATGTTGAGCCCAATGAGCCTTAAATCTAAAAATAGAGCAAGGGTGTTTTTTTGGTGACGTCGCTTTGACTCACACGCTGAAAATGGCGGACGTGAAAACAACATACTGAGGATATGGTATTGCGCACCTGTCAATCAATATTGGTGGGCGGGGGGACCGCACTCCTACGTCAAGTTGCGGTCGATCTCAAAACCGATCCAATTGGTCCACCGTTTTTATGTTGTTAAATTGAAAAAAAGAGAACTGAGTGTGTTTATATCACCCCAATATGACGCTCTATACACTATACCTACACATATGTCTGTCCAAACAGCTTGAAAAGTAGATTTTTCACCATAGGTGCCCTTTAATGCGGGAACTCTTGACTTACTCACAATAGCGCGCCCTCTGTTGGTCACGGTAATTATAATCTTGTTGATTTTAATGGTACTGGCAACAGTTTTTTCCCGATACTAGTATTTTTTTCTCTTAAGAAAACATAATATTTCTGCACACCAGTGCTTGTTAGGTACAATTTATTCGGTATGCAAATCCACTGTCACGTTGAATTACACACTCTCAATCACGAGAACGTGCTCCTCGCGGGAACTTACGTATCTGCGATGGAAGTAGTCTCATTATTGTTTTCAATGTACCGAAGAAAAGGAAAATGGTATTGTCTCAGTGGGCAGTGATTTTAGGTAACCAATAAGACAACACAAAAGTAGCAAACAAATTGCTTTAAACATTCATTAATCTGTACACACGTGTAGCTATGGGGTCAGGAAGTTCTTAGAAGATAACACTATCCTGAATTATAATTTTTATAAGGAAAATTAAGGTTATATAGTGCATTGTTAATTGCAGAGCTTCTCTATTAAAAAAAGAAGGGGAAACCCTGCATGTACTGAAAGAGATCAAGTCTCAGACAGGTAAGAAAAAGTATGCAAAAGCAACTTAAAAGTAACTTACTGCATTACTTTACATTAAAAAGTAACTAAGAAACATGATTTACTTTTTTTGAAGAGTAACTCAATATTGCAATGTATTACTTTCAAAAGTAAATTACCCCAACACTGCTGGTATGTATTTGTGGTATGCATATTCTTTAGATAAACTACTAGTTAAATTATTAGTAACTAGTAACGTTTCTACTGTTAATTTGTCTAATTGTTAATATTGAACTTTTTTTTATCATATTTATACCATTGACATATGGGGGCCTGTAATTGGGATACTACATATTTGTAACAATAGAAAAGTTGCTAGGATAAAGTACTATCTAAAAAATAAGTAGATACCATAGCATGAAAATAGACAGTACAGTAGTTTTTAAATTAAATATTAAATATTTGAAATGTCTCAAAGTAAACAGACGTACACAGTTTCTGTTGGTAAAAAAAACTATTTATTGAATTTCTTTTACAGGAAATTGAGCTTTTTGGATGACGATGTTTCATATAATAGTAAAAAGTCATGGGTATAAATGTGATACCAGTAGATTGACTGATTTACTGATTTTAATCCATTAAAATGTCACATAATTCAAGCAAATGGATCATAAATGTTTTTAAAGATCGACCCATCACAGAACATACAATTTAGTCCTAAAACCCATTATGAAACAACCATTGTTTTACTACAAATGAAGCCAAAAAGCATGTCTTTTGCAATTAAAACCACAAATTACTAATCTAATCGTAGTTTAACCATATTTGTAATAAAACTGCCATTATACAAATGATAATCAAACACATTGTTACTGCACTGTTACTATAATAAAACGTTATTAATTTTCATAAGGGATGAAACCAAAGTGAGTTTTAACCTTTATGTTTTAAGTTTTGAATAATTAAATCAGCACTGGGAATGTAATTTTGCCAAACAATAGAACATTTTAGAAGATTTTCAGGACATATCAAATTAAGCCAACATAGATATGTATATATAGACAGACGCCACATTTGATAGCTCAAACACATTATCACTTCGGCCATCTTAGAACAATCAACATGCTGCTACTCACAATAAAAATCGATACGTTTCGAAGAAAAAAAACTACCACATTGTGCCGCCTCATGTTGTAAAAATTGCATTTAAAGGGATAAATCACCTAAAAGTGACATTTATGTCATAATTTACTCATCCTCTACTTGTTCCAAACCTGTTTGAGTTTCTTTCTTCTGCTGAACACACAAATGAAGATATTATGAAGAATGTTGGAAACCAATAGCCAATGACTTACATAGTGTTTTTTGTTCCTACTATGGATGTCAATGGTTACCAGTCTCCAACATTCTTTGTTTTGTGTTCAACAGAAGAAAGATGTTCATAAAAAGTATGAGGAAATGTAAATTTTTTGGGGAACTATCCCTTTAAATTCCACAGTGTTTTTGAATTGATTTGTAATAATACAATATGATATCATGTTGTTGTATGCTAATAATAGTTTATTAAAATCATTTGTTAAAGTCTTGTACATTGTTTATTAAGTGTTATTAGGTGTTTACCGACTGACTTTGACCATTGGCATATGGTTTATTTAGCAACCCAGGCTCATTCTGATTATGTACCCCTATAAACATTCCTGGAGAGAGAAAAATATGTTTCAGGAGTTACGCTTTTTCCACGTATCCACCAGAGGTCGTTATCTACGCTTTTTTAGCTCTCAAATTTCTTTAGCGAGTGCCATTCGTGCCTGCTGTTCTCACGTAAATCTACTTGAGGCCGCTGTCGACTGACTGACTTGTTGACTGACCAACCGACTGATCCTCCCACCCTCCCTCTTTCCCAAACCCAACCAATAGGGTTTTAAAAAGCACCAATTGACCCGAATCTTTTCAGAATGAGCCAATGTTGTTATTTAGCGTCCCAATAAAAAGACGCTAATGGGGCATCTATGTATACACATCTATGTCAAATAAAGACACATACAGTAACAAACACAAGATTATGATTCGAATATCAGTAGTGTAGAAAAAGTACTAAACTGTCCCATTTCACAGAAGTGTTTATACATATTACATGTATTGTTGAGTTTACCAGTGGACTTTGTAGCAATACACGCCATGTTTTAAATGTTTGGGAGGAAAGCCAAAACTGCGCACTCCTGGTTCTGATGTACCACAGTTCATCCTGGGGTGAACAATTGGGTAACGTACACTACCATCAGCCAACCAGCCCGCGTCACACTGATCCAATCCAACAAACCTCCAGGCGGCGTATAACTGGCCAACTTTAGCAATATGACCTCCGTCAGTCTGACAGGCCTCCACTGCCTCGCTGAAATTTAGTTTGATGGGATGTTGCAGAAAGTAGACCTCACCTGAAGTTGAAGAAAGATATAAGGTGACTTGTCATATCATGTTTGTTAACTTGAATACATACACAACCGGATGATAAGAGTTTTCATTTTAAGATGCTACTTATCCATTGTATTTCTATGTAAATGTGCTTGACGGAAGTTCAACTTTTAAATGCAGCACTGTTCATCAACATCAGTTTCAAAGCTGTGAACCAATCAGAATTTAAAGGCGAGGCAAGTTCTGCCAGCTTCTGTTTACTAGTGGTGTAACGGATCACAAATCTCACGGTTCAGATGACACTACGGTTTTTGAGTCTCGGATAAAACCATTTTTCAGATCAGCAAAAAAGAGAGGAGACAAATGTCATTTGCTTTCCATTTATACAAACATATTACTGCAAAAACCATTGGTTTTAACAAACAGAACTTGCATTTTTTATAAAAATCAAGAAAGAACCAGCTGAAAAAAGGAAAATATTTAATAAGAACAATTTTCTTTGCTACTGTTGCTGATAATACTAAATATAAAAATGTAACATCTATAACATATCATATTTATTTTCAATTAATGATTCAACAATTCACACATAAAACTTCATTTTTGAAAACCTATTTAGTGACATAATTTTGATGGTTGTTTATCGCCACCTGTTGGTTACACAATATAATTGCTACAACATTGACCAGCATCAAGTTCGATTAAACGGTGATTTTAAACTTGACCATAAACATCAGTGTTTATATCTGAATTATAAACTGTTCTCCCAGTACTTCTGTGTTATTTAATCCTTTGTAACAAACTGAAAAAGCGTAAAAACTTAATCTCTCTTGATTAAAATCAGATTTGAATGCATTTGCAAATCATTATTATTTATCATTCATGTTGCATGGGTTTGAATTGAGATCACAATCTTTTAATGTTTAATTGTGCAGCTTCACAATGCATTAATGCAGGCTAAACAAACAGTTACAGAAAACACCTTTAATTAATAACCTAAGAAAGCATTTAGGTCCCACCACAACTTTTTCTGTCATCATTATATTTTACAGGGAAGCCAAAATGCTTTTATACATGTGATTTGAATGACACAGGAGGCAATCTCTGCAAATGTTGTAAGTGTTGGATTAAAACTACAAGTTCAAAAAGTTATTAGTCTGTGGGTCACGTGCGTTCCAAACTGTTGACTGTTGACTGTTTACAGCAGACAAGCCGTTTTATTTGGCGGCAACATGGCAGACGACAACATGCTGCAACTCGCATTTTTAGATGCAAAGAAGTGTTCTCTGTGAGGGGCTGCTTACATATCACGTCTTTGTGGGAGCAACGTGACACACTCACGCATTCCAGGTGCACTCAGTTGAAAACATCTCAACTTTTCAGAATGCAGCAAGCGCACTGCAAGTCACATGACAGGAACTGACCGATCAGCTTTTCTTAATAGAATTAATTTGCACATTTCGGTAAACAGTACACCCAAACACTGCAGTGCTTTATTTTCTCCGTAAATAAAACTTGTATCAGAGCTGCAGCAATGTTTTGTTAGTATGTCATCCTCTGAGAAAACGATTGATGGTCCCCTAGCAATAAAAGATGACTAAGGAGCGCAAGCACAAAGCGTGTTAAAAAATGGTGAAGGAAGCGACAAGCTCAAGCTTTCCACACGTATTTAGATGCAATAAGGTGAAGTTTGTTCCTTGCCACTGTCGCCACTGGCTTGCTTAGTTTGGGACTTGTGGAGCTGTGCATCAATGAATTTGCTCTTTGGTGTTTGAACTTTCAGCAGTGAAAATTAAACCACACTGAACTGAACTAAACTGAACTTCAACTCTTCAATTTATTAGAACTCCTATGTTAAGCTCCTGTGACCCAATCTACATTGTAAAAGCACTATAGAAATAAACATGAATTGAATTGATATGTGAACCGCCCCTGAGGCTGTATTAATTGGATTAAAAATACAGTAAAAAAACTGCAAATTTGCAGTTTAAAATATGTTTTCCCAAATTTATATGTTCCTGTGATTTAAAGCTGAATTTTCCGAAGATTTACTCCAGTCATTAGTGTCACGTGATCCTTCAGAAAGTATTATAATATTATGAACACTAAAAAATTAAAAGTAAAAAAAACTGTAAAAATGCTACAGTTAAAATCTGTAACCTGGTTAACAGTAATTTATAGTGAATAACCATAAATTAACTTTTTATGTTTTTTTATGTTATTGTGGTTTCTTTTAGTTGATATATAAAGTTGGAGTCAGAATTATTAGCCCCCTTTGAATGTTTTTCTTTTTTTAGATATTTACCACATGATTAACAGAACAAGGACATTTTCACGGTATTCCTGATAATATTTTTTCTTCTAGAGAAAATCTTAATTGTTTTATTTTGACTAGAATAAAAGCAGTTTTTAATGTATTAAGAACAATTTTTAGGTCAAAATTATTAGCCCCTTTAAGCTATATATATTTTGATAGTCTTCAGAACAAACCATCATTATACAATAATTTGCCTAATTACCCTAACCTGCCTAGTTAACCTAATTAACCTAGTTAAGCCTTTAAATGTCACTTTAAGCTGAATAGAAGTGTCTTGAAAAATATCTAGTCAAATATTATTTACTGTCATCATGGCAAATATTAAATAAATCAGTTATGAGAAATGAGTTATTAAAACTATTATGCTTAGAAATGTGTTGAAAAAAATCTTCTCTCCGTTTAACAGAAATTGGGGGAAAAAAATAAACAGGGGGGCTAATAATTCTGACTTCAACTGTATATATTTATATATCGTTTATTGCATTACTTTAGAGTCGTGTGTTACCATGATGGTTTTTAATACTTTACATATTCTCTGCTTGTAGGGAAAAAGTGGTTGTGATGAGCACTGGTTCCTCATGACTTTCTCATCCTGCCTATGGCTGTGTTTTTCGTCTGTGTTTGTCTTTTGTCTGCATAACAAAGCTATGTTGTGTGAATGTTAGTACTTCAAAATGTTGCTTTATAATGTAAATGAATGAAATGCAGTAGTTTACAGTAAAATATTGATGTATCATTTTATATTCCTACCGTTTTTTATGGTAAAACCACAGCTTCTTTTTTTTTACCATAAATTTTGTGTGCTGCTCAAGAAACATTTATTATTATTATTATTATTATTATTATTATTATTATTATTATTATTGTTATTATTATTATTATTATCTGTGTTTGGTCTACTATATATTTATGTGGAAATTATGATATCACACAGAAGTACTATTAAAGCTGTATTTACTTTAATTTATTTCATTATTTATTTATTAAGGACATTTATAATGTAAAATACATATATTTGAATATTTCAAACTAGTATACTTTATTTTAAATAAATGTTGTTATTTTGAACTCAAAGAACACTAAAAATTAAGATGTATCACACTTTTGACAGAACTATGATTCTGGGGGAAAAATCTACATTGACAATTATAGGAGCTTAATCATTATTAATGATTAAATACTGATAATAACTGATTATAATAGAAAATGTGCATATTATAATGATTTCTGAAGGATCATATGACACTTGATGATGCTAAAAATACAGCTTGAAATGACTGGAATTAATTAATTATTAATGCTAATTCATTTTATTCACAGGATTTAAATATTAATTTTATCTTAATTTAATACTATTTTGCAGCTTTATGTCTTTTTTTCTTTATGTTTTATGTATAAAACGTCACCATACGAATCAAACGCCAATCCAAGACTAAATCTAAACACAACTGACATATCAAGGGGAACAGCTTCAAAACATATGCATGACTGATTCAAATGGGGAAGAAAGCCATTTTTTATAATGAATTATTGCTGGCAGGTTCATTCAACTTGTCAACATCAACAAATAGTCTTAAAATAAAAACATTTTTCAGAATGAAAATTACAGCCACGTGTACAGTAACTTGAGGTTGGACACTTAACCTTAATGAATCTTGTCAGCATAAATATATACAAACATACTACCTCTTATAGATGAAGTGAAGCAGAAGGCATCAAACTGGTCTAGATCTTTGTCTCGAACGCCATAGCTCCGTACACCAGCTGCCATGTTTGTGCCTCCACAGGCCTCTCGGGGAACTGAGACAGGATACTGAGCTGTCCCGTCAGTGAGCCATCCAGCGTTACACCAGTCAAGCCCTTCTTCCCAAGCAGCAAACAGCTGTTCAAAGGTGGCCAGGTGTGCATCCTGCTTCTCACAGGCTTCTTTAGCCTCGTGATAGTTCATCAGATAGCGCCCCCTGGAGGAGTAATAGGGGAACACCACACCTGTAGAGCGCAAAATGAGAAATTGACGAATGTTCTTTATTCTGTTTTGAGAGTATTTTGTAAGCCTAGTCAATTAATTATTTGCCCAATACATTTTCCATAAAATAATCTAAAAACAAACATTTTATAAATGTATGATCTATAGTCAGGCTATATATATATATATAAGTAAAATTTTTTACTTGTTGACTAATTATTTGATACATAACGATTTTACAATTAGAAAATAAGAATACGTTTTAAAACTAAATTATTTGTGTAAAGTGTGTATTATAAAAATCAACACATTATTTCATAACTTAATCATATAAGTAGGCCTAATTGTTATTAATAAATCCAAAAAATATATATTTTATTTGATGTGCTAATTCTATATTTTATGTTTATGTTATTATACAAATTATCATCTTGATATGAGTATTTAATAATAAATAATAATAATAATAATTATTATTATTATTATTATTATTATTATTATTATTATTATTATTGTTATATTTATTCATTTTCAACATCAATACACATACATTACGGACAATTTAGCTTACCCAATTCACCTATACTGCATGTCTTTGAACTGTGGAGGGAACCGGAGCACCCGAAAAAAAAAACACGCAGACAAGGGGAGAACATGCAAACTCCACACAGAAATGCCAACTGACCGAGCCGAGGCTCGAACCAGCGACCTTCCTGCTATGAGGCGATCGTGCTACCCACTACGCCACCGTGACGCCAATATTATTATTATTAGCCTAATACGCCTATAAAATTGTAGCCTACTGGCTGTTTTAGTGTAAAGTAATTAAAGACGATAAGGTTTTTTTTATGACTGACCTCGAAACTTCAGCTGCATGGTGACGCTCTCGTCCTCTAGACCATCTATAATTTCGCACCGGTAGCGGCCGGTATCGTCGGACTGCAACGGGTTGATGACGAGAGACGCGTCGCCCGGAGCGCTACGGCGAAGCCGCACGCGTCCTTTGAAGTCTCCGTAACTCCGGTGACGTGTGCCGATGGCAACCATGACGTCATGCTCCTGACCCTCACCGTTCACGGGCTGCCAGAACCACTTGACCCGCGTCTTGCGGGGCGCACTGAGCGCGGGCTCGTAGCGGTAGTGACACGGCAGAGTCACGTTACTGCCCTGAACAGCGGACACCAGAGTCTCCGGAGATTCAACATGAAGACGGATCTTGTGTAAGTAAACTAAAACAAACAATAAAGGAATGTTATTTGCATTTTAAAACTCATTTCTCATATTATTATTATTTCAGTTAATTAAAATAGAATTAAATAGCCTATAACATAAAAAAGCTAAATAATAGCTTTATATGCGAATATAGGCCTAGTCAACATTTAAAGCGGATTAAAACCTTTCATCAAAGTTGTCCTAAAACTAGTATTGAATAACACCTATTCTCAAGTCTTAGCACAAGTTTGAAAAAGTTTTTTGATCCACTTCAGATGTTGACTATACCTCGTAGGCTATTCAAATAAATCTAGGTCCATATTTAACCAATTTAAAATATAAAGATTCTTTATTGAAGTCGATGGTTAATGAAGAACCTTTAACATCCATGGCCATTCCACAAATATTCTTAAAATAATGATAACATCCTTTTAAGAACTTGGGGAACCAAGAATATTGTAGGCCTTATTGGAAGCCCCTTATTGGTTCTAACAAAAACCTTTATTTTTAAAAGTGTAACACATAAATAAATAAACATACTCTCCCCATTGCCGTTGCTGTTTCCATTTCCAACTATGTCCTGATAATAATAGCCATTGGCGAATCGCTGCGCAAAGCTTCCGAGGACCAGGTGAATAAGAAGAACCAGCAGATGGCGTAAAATCCACATATTCACGGTCTTTCCCAGTGTCCCGTACACTTCCAACATGATCCTTGAATTTTAGGACAAGGCGAGATATATGTAAAAAAAATCAACAAACAATTCTAACGCAACATATGTTAATCTCACTTGTATTTTCGCATTTGCGTACTAAAAATCAGTCATTTGATTTGCTCGTCATGGCCTATATATCATCAGCTTCTACAAACATGAAGTTGCTGCTGAATAGACGAGAAGCAAAAGTAAAAAGGATAGCCTACATCAAACTATAAAACATTACGCGACACATGAAGCAGTTGTAAGACAGTAATAAACGACAATATTTAAACTTAGGCGACAAATAATCAAATGTAAAACACAAATAGGCAAACTATAGCCATAACCGAGCCTACATCGATTCATTTGGCAATATAGTCAGCTTTTATAGAATCGCGAATAAGCACATTTATCTACCAACAAAGGCATTTTCGCAACTTACCAATGTAAAAGAGTTTCTCAGGCTCCTTTTGCTACAACTACTCTGTTCATCGTCCGAGGTGAGGAATAATAGGCTCTCTCTCTCCTTCCCTCTCTCTGTAATAATATTGTGGTGACGTCACTCAGGCATGTCTTTTGAAGTTCTCCAGCTCGCGAACAATAATAATTGTGGGGTCTACAAAGCAGTCGAGGGCTGCCGTCCATCATCACGGTATAATTTTACAGCACAAGGTGAGTTGATGGTTACTCAAACCTGGAGCTTCATGAGTTCAGTGCACTCATGTCTCTTGTTATGCGGGTTTGACACACAAAAAAACATCTATTCTTATAATGGCCCGAGAGAATGTCTAATAATATGCTACAGTTGCTTATAATAGACTATCACATACATCTTTTTACATTCCCAATGCAGTGTTATAATGAATGTATGTTTAAGTGAAACAAAAAAACTACACTTAATTAACCTTGGTTTAACTACCAAAATAAGAAGTGTCCGCACATTATAGTTAAACCACTGTAACCACATTCCCTGTGATTATAAATTGTGCACTTTCACTATACAACTTCATTTTCATGAGAGCAAAATCTGTAAAACAAATGTATTTTTCTGACATACAAGAAACACAGTCAAAATTATGACTTAATTTATGATTTAAAATGCTGAAATGATGACTTACTAACTCGATATCATAAATACTTAAAGTTTAAATTGTGACTTCAAAAGTCATAATTATGAGATAAAAATGTGAATTTATGATTAAAAGAAAATTAATAAATGAAAATTATGACAAACCCATTAAGCACTTTTTGGTTTCCAGAACAGGGTGGCAAGGTGGCTTAGTGGTTAGCACTGTCGCCTCACAGCAAGAAGGTTACTGGCTGGGCCAGTTGGCATTTCTGTTTGAAGTTTACATGTTCTCCCTGTGTTTATGTGGGTTTCCTCCAGGTGCTCCAAGTTCCCACAGTTTAAATACATGTGTGAACTGAATAATCTAAATTGGCCGTAGTGTATGAGTGTGTATGAATAATTGTGCATGGGCAAGGGGCGGATTTAACTAATAAGCGAGGTAAGTGGCCGCTTAGGCTCCCAATAAATATCTAGAAGTATAAATTATACCTATATAATAAAACACACACACACACACACACACACACACACACACACACACACACACA
>CAIGQZ010033231.1:2714317-2725109 GCA_903798205.1 Danio tinwini
ATATATATTTGATCAATATCCATTAAAATAAAATGTTAAAGTTCTCATATATCATGATTCATTCTTAAATTTATTATATATATATTGTGAATATTTTAATATTTTCAGCTTGACGATGACTGTACAAGTACTCATAACAAGACACGACATGATTCATAGACCGTAAATATCTATATATTCTTTATTTCTTTCTACAGTTGAAAACATGAGGAAAATATTTTAAGAGATACCAAGGAAATGCTTCTAAACAATCTGAACACAAGAATAGTGCTACAGTGTGAGGCATTTAAAAAATAATGCAAAAAAAGAAAAAGCACACTGAATAGAAATAAAGTCCTTTACTGCAATGAAAACGACTCGATCGAAAGCAAACATGCAGCCTAAATCATGCTGGATTATTAGAATATTCTTCAGTGTTTGTTACCTCGAAAACCACTTCAAATCTCTACAGATAATACTGCGCGTATATTTTCTCCTTAAGCTCCATTAATATTAAATTCATATTAATACTCATATCATATTGCACAAGCCCAAAAGTGTAAATTTATTCGAGTGGATGCGTCGGGGGCCGAGGGGGGATTACAATCATTTTGAAAACATTATGGAAATTGGATGGTCATATTCCAGATTCAGTGCCACCGTAGAAATTATCTTGAAATTAGATTTGCTCCCATCTCATTATACGACTGGGACGTCAAAGCTTATACTGTAAATGTGTGGCCTTTTATAAAAAAAAAAAAAGATTTGCTAACAGAAGAAATATGAGACCGCTTTGGCTTTTTTTGTACCAGAATTGATGTGTTATAAAATTATGCAAAAAAAATCTAAGAAATTCAGTAGCACACTGCAATTGATTCAACTGCACCTGAGATCTGAGGCACCAAAATCAAATAAAATCACCAAATAATAATAAAAATAATAGACAATTGAGTGTCACATTTTAGATGTAGTTTAGGTTGTAAAAAAATGCTTTACCGTACTTTCTGGAATATAAGTCACAGTTTTTATATAATCACTTCATAGTAATTAACAACAACAAAAAAGTTAGTAAAAATTGAAACTTATGTTTACAAGACACTATTTAATTAGATTAAAATATATATATTTATAACAACATCAGTTTTTTAATTTCAGAAGAGTTAGGAAATCAATTTTCATTGATCATTGATTTTCATTGATAGATTTCATTGAATCATTTGATGGAATAACTGATTTCTTTTTAATCACAACAAATAAAAACATTTATTAGTTTAACCAATTGTCATTTTTGAAAAAGAATAACATGACAATATATATTTTTAAAAACGTTGTAGAATAAAACTAATTACATCAAATTAAAAACAATTATAAACATTTTAAATTGAGTAAATCCAAAAATAATCTAATTTCAAATGGCCTGTGTATGTGTGTGTGTACTGGTAGTTTATTTTTTGTTCATTTATTCCTTCATGTTCCTTAGTGCCTTTATTTATCAGGGTTCACCACAGCGGAATTAACCTCCAACTTATCCAGCATATGTTTTTACACAGCAGATGCCCTTCCAGCTGCAACCCAGTACTGGGAAACACCTATACACACACACAAACACACACTCATACACTACCGCCAATTTAGTTTATTCAATTCACCTATAGCGCATGTGTTTGGACTGTGGGGGAAACCGAAGCACCCGGAGCAACATGGGGAGACCATGTAAACTCCACACAGAAATGCCAACTGGCCCAGCCGGGACTCGAACCAGCGACTTTCTTGCTGTGAGGCGACAGTGCTAACCACTGAGCCACCGTGCCACCTTTTTGTTAATTGCTCAATTATAAAAAAATAAATTATGCAATTATTCAATGGTTTTTCCTTTCAGAATTTTCATTTTGACCTGCTGTGACTTATTTTCCATAAAATATGGCAGCTCATTAAAAAAAAATTATTTAAAGCAAATATTGTTTCAAACAGATCAAATGGCAGCTATCATTACATAATATACAAATCAGCAAAGAGCACAACAATATTTTCTGACTTTAGCTAATTCAAAGTACTTCATACGGTAGGATATAAAACAGCTCGACTGCATTTACAAGCAAACTAACACACTGATTGATATGAAAAGTAATTAACTGGTATTTACAAGATCATCTCTTTCCGATTGGCTGTTTAATAAGTACAGTAGGTCTGAAATACTTATGAGGTGAATAAATATTAACGGGGTAGTTTAAACTTTACCAATTGCTCACCTTCAAATGGTTCCAAACATTTATACAATTCTTTCTTCGGTTGAACACAAAAGAAGATATTATGAAGAATGTTATTTGGGGGGGATACTATGGAAGTCAGAGGTTACTGGTTTCCAAGATTCTTCATCTCTTTTTTCAACAGAAGAAAGAAACTCAAACAGGTTTGGAACAAAAAATTGATGTCAGAATTTTCACTTTTGGGTGAATTGTCACTTTAGCATAATGTGTCCTCCAATATTGGCACCTTTGGTAAATATGTATTTTTATGGTTTAATCTTTTACTCAACATATTAACAAAAAAGATACATTTTATTTAATAAAAATCAGGCTCATAGCCAGGGGGGTTCAGGTGGTTCAAAAGATCCACCCCCCACTGCCACAGGTCTAGAATTTGCCCCATACATTAGCTCATTTGTCTTATTTTGACTAGTATGCCATTTTAAATTGTGGAAATAACCCATCGAAGGCTTTAAGACCAAGCAGAATCTGACGTAAGTAAAGTCAACTATTGTGTTGTTGTTAAATACAGAAAACATTTTACAAGTAACTTTATTCTAAATCTTGGACCTTATTTTTGAAAAATTGTGAAGCTCTACATTATTAATATTGTGTTTAAATGTTTTTTATGCAAATGGCCAAATTCTGACTGATGAAAGCTGTGCTGGCCGCTTTGTTATTTGCCTAATTAATGACAATAGGCTGCATTTTTTCTACTGATATATGATGTAATACATTTGTATTTTAAAAATAAGATTTTTTCCCCCATGTTTCTTGATTCTAAATCTTTGGAAAATATTTTTGGTACATCAAAAATTGTGGTTTTGATGATCATCAAACAAGCCCATCCAGCTGAAAACAGTGCTTAAAATGTCACTGAATGGAGTACTCAAAACTCATAATTGCATACAAAATGAGGCGAATAACTGCAAAAAAAAACAACAAAAAAAACTGCTTTTTTAGAAAAAAGAACTGCCCCTTTCAGTAAATTGATCAAAATGTAATTCCTGATTGGTATACATTGTCAAGAACTTAATTTGGACAACTTTAAAAGCAATTTTAACCCTCAGATTGCAGATGTTATACCAGTTGTATCACGGCCTAATATTGTCCTATCCTAACACACCAAACATCAATGGAAAGCTAATTTATTCAGATTCAAATAATGTATGAATCTAAAAAAAACTCTTAAAAGACTTTTATGACTGGATTTGTGGTCTAGGGTCACATTTTTGTGCCACAATTATTGTGACCTCAGTAAATAAGTACATTCTCATTGACATTTAACATTTTTACATTTAAATATGAGGTATTATTAAGACAAACTAATTCATTTTCACCCCAGCATTCTTTGTTTACTAATGCCAATATATATATATATATATAAAATTATATAATTTTTTTATATAGTTTACTTACCAAAGCTGCCAATATTAGCGGAGAACACTGTATGTAAATATTGATTTGTTTTTAAAAGGCTGGCAGACGCTGTGTTTGAGCTTAGTGTGTTGGTGGTGGTTTGGCTCGTGTGGTGATGGTGCCCTCTGTTGCTGAGAGTGAGGCAGTGCAGGTGTGTTTGAGAAAAGAAGGAATGAAGGGAAGTATAAAGAGGGAGAAGGAGAAATAGAGAGGAGAGGTTGAGAGAGAAGTGGGCGGGGTTTACTCGTCGCAGCCCAGCAGCTCCATTCGCAGAGTGATGCGCTCATGCCACGCCCACGGCAGCACGCGGACGAATCGCGCGTAGAAGGGCGGGTCAAACACATTATTTTTGTGCACGTTGTTGTCACTGTTGCCAGGGAAGATCTGCAGGTGAGGAAGAAAAAAATTAAAGACGGGGTGAGATGAGGACGAATCTGACAGACAGAGAAGGGTGATTGATCATATAATTCAGAAAAGCTGCATTACTTTCTTTAAAGGTGATCTTATGAATGTTTCAAGTTTTTTTTTTCTTTTTTGGATAATTTATTAAAATCAATCTCTGTGGTAGGTATCTCAAGTTTTGTAGGTATAGGTAGATAGATTGATGCATGAATGGATAGATAGATTTTAGTAGGCTAGTTCAAATTAAACAATTTAGTTAATTGCCAAGAGAACATTTTAAACCTTCCTTCAATTTTTTACTATTTTCCAGCTAATATTAATGTTTATTTAGTTTAATTTACAGATTTCTTTCAATAAATTGTTTTTAAATCACTTCTAATTTAAACAGTGCACTGTAAAAAGTGATTAGTTACTTAAAGAGAGTAAACCAATTGCCTTAAAAGCAACAAGCTGACTTTACAAAAATAATTTAAGTAAACCCATTGTAACTTGGAACTGGTAAATTGACTTAATTTTTATAATTATGCAAATTGCACTCACTTTTTTAAAGTCAACTAATCCATTTTGACAGTGTCAGACTACTTTAAAATGTCTGTTTTCAAATAGTTACTGTAATTATCACAATATTACATATTTTATTTAAAAAGTGAGCACAATTTGCATAGTTATAAAAATTAAGTCAATTTAAAAGTTTCTAGTTACAATGGGTTTACTTACATTATTTTTGTAAAGTCAGCATGTTGCTTTAAAGGCAATTGTTTTATTCACTTTAAGTAACTAATCACTTTTTACAGAGTAGTGAATATTTAGTAACATAAAAAACAAACAAATCTAATTTAAAAATCTAATTAAAAAGTTTTTTTGGTTTGACAATTTAAAAAGTCATACTGAACGTTCATTGACGGAAAACATATTAAAGGAATCGCTCACCCAAAATCAAAATAACCCCATAAATTATTCACCCTCAAGTCATCCTCTGTGTATATCTTGTTCTTCTTTCCGATGAACATAGTAGTTAACAGTGTAGTTTTAAATATTAAAGACGTTTTAAAGAAGTTTCCAAAAGCACATAAACCCATAGTAAAAATAATTGACAGTGTCAGAGAGTAAACGCAAAAAAAGTGGACCAATTTGTAACAAAACTATTTAAAATTTTTAGGTTATAAAACAAATCAATAGGTGCTTCCCAAATCCCACACTTATGCACTATTCTGCGCCATTTTGTAGTATAAATAGTGTAAGTAGTGCGTTCAGACAGAAAACTCTAAAAAGAATAAGTGCACTTAAATTACCTGTATGCTGCACTTATTTAACCGCTAAAAAGAAGTGTGGAATGTTGGACACTTTACGCACTCAACAGCCGCTGCTTTGCTCATGCAGTGGAAGAGGCGGAGGAATGTCGTTATACTCATGGAAGGTATTATTTGGAATTTTGGTAATTTATTTTCACTAATTTGGCAACATCTGGGAAACGGTTTAAATTTCCACTTAATAAAAAAAAAACATTAGTGTTCCATTTGGGACGACACTGCATACATATACTATGCTGTTGAGTGTCTAGGTGCATAAGTACATAGTGCATAGTGTATAGTGTGCCATTTGTAACGCAGCTATTGACTTCCAGAGGATGGAAGCATTCTAAGAAGCATTTATAGTGGACGCTTTAGTGACAGTAGACACTACAGTATAGTAGACAGTAAACCACATGGGAAATGTAAGGCACATTGTTTCCTTCACCAATATCAATCTACTTCAGAGCTCACACTCCTGTGGCATCTGTCATTGCTAAGCAACCATCAGCTACACCATCCGAGGAACCACCACAGACAAACCCTTGCTGCATCTCTGATACAAGTTTTATTAATGAAGAAAATTGAAAAACATCACAAAGCGTGAAGCTGATTGGTTGGTTCTTGTCACATGACTGTCAGTGCAGCATTCTGAAAAGTTGCTGTGTTGTAGCATCTCTCCCTATTTGCACGTGTATGAAGCATGTCTACATTTGAAATAATCAACTTGAACGCAAAATATCAGAAGATTTCACTGTTTGTCGTCATCTTCTGTGGTAAACAAACTATGTGGTTAGCAGTGTTGTGCTAGTTACTGAAAAATAGAAACTAGTTACAGTTACTAGTTACTTCATTCAAAAAGTACTTTATCGATTACTCTGAAGTTAGAGGATGTAGGGTTAACTAATACTTAAATAGTCTGGTTGCCTCCTGCTCACTCATCCTAAAAGAGTAGTTCATTTAGTCATTCCCATACAACTTGCTAATATCAGTGAGTAAATGATTAAAAGATCTTCATGCTGTTGTGCCACACTGCTCAGTACAGTCAAATGCATCTTTATAAATCGAATATAATCATGTCACAAACATAATGGTAGCGCAGACTCCACTTAATCTACTGGATATAAAAAGGTCTCAGGAGAATTCAGAATTAATCAAAACTTAACACTTTATTTTCCAGATGAAAGTGTATCATGCAAATTATAGAATCAAATGATGAAAAGCAAATTCAGAAATGTACAACATCAGTTACTCAAAGATAAATCCAAGATTAGATGAGGAGAATAGATGAAAAACATTGTAGCATATAAGTCCCTGAAGCAAAAGCTCAGAGGCCCATAGTCTGCAACGGGGCATCTTGCCTACAAGATTCCAATGACCTATCTCACACCTTTCCCTTGAATACTTAACTAAGAACAAACCGCCATACATTTAAGACAACAAATGCCTCACAAAGACCCTTGATTGGTAGTGAGTTTGAGGTGTGAAGCATTTGCTCTGGGTGAAGCATCTGGCAAAGATTTTATCAAAGCCAAAAACCAGATCAACATATAAAAAAGAAATTGTGAAATATTACAGTTAAATTGAGATCATTTTACCAAACCCACAGAGACATTTAAATGATACCAAACATTAATATATAGAGCTACAAGATACACCATATTAAAAACTTGGACATTTTATGTGAGTGATCTGCTAAAAGGTCAGAAGTAAAGGTCAGGAAAGGGGGCTCAGGGTGAAAGGAGAGGAGTGAGCTTTCCCGCATTCTTAACAATTGTTTCCAGTCCATCCTTGTATTGTTAAAGACATAAAAGTATCTGTGGTATCTCAAATCTTACATGATTCAGAATCAATTTGGTGAAATTCAGCACCAAAAAACATGCTATTATAGACAGCCATAAATTGTATGCATTTTAAACCTCTACCTCGCGCACATTCGCTCTCTCTCGCACATACAATTGACCTCTCTCGTGCTTACTCGGTCTCTCTCGTGTGCACTCGGTCTCTCTTGCCTGCACATTCGCTGCTTTCGTTTGACTTTTGTCTAGTCTGGCACCTCATACACAACGACAGTGGTTAGTTGGCATCCATTAATCCCACAATGCGTCGCCAATTTATACAGAAAGATGTAGGCTAGGCTTCAGCCTAAATGAATGAATTTACCAAGTAACAGACAAACGCATAATATTGTAACAATAACAGAGTTAATATATTTAAAAAGTAATGCCTTACAGTCTTAGTTACTGTCAAAAGTAATGCCGTTACACTAACGCATTCTTAGTAACGCGTTATTTTGCCCAACACTGGTGGTAATTGGTTCCTGCGAAATGTGTCTATTCCCAGACCTTCTGTTATAAATGTGTCTGTCATGCTTCATACACCGAGTCAGACACCAACCAAGAAGTTTGAGAACACATAATCGGCAGTCAGTGGAAATTAGAAATTTGAGTTTATAATTTAAAAATATAATTTTTTTGGTAAAAAAAACCTCAAATCTGCTTCATAAGCACGGGTGAGCATAATTGTGATGGAAATAAAATTTGCGGACCATATATGGCACTAGAGAAGCACATTTGTGGACTGGCACCACCCAAGACCTATTTATTTGCTTATTATTTATGAAGCTCCCACATAAAACCATACCAACATTATACAGCATAAAAGAGCAAGGATAAAATGTTAAACTAGTCTTACTGTATACTATAGACATATACACAGAGGATGACTTGAGGTCATTTAAATTTTTGGGTGAACTATTCCTTTAATATAAGGGAATGAAAGGAAACTTCATCTTGCCATTACATAATGAATCAAATCGTGTTTAGAAACCAACCTTGTCTGTTTTGGTCTTGTCGTCTTTGAGTATCGTCCAGTATTTACCGTCGTCACTGTGAGCCACTTTATAGGCCGATACAAACTGCACATTGCCAAAGTCTTTGGCTCCTTGTGTGATGATTCCTGTGATGCGCTTTGGTCTGAGCAGATCCACCTAAAAACACACAGATCAAAACAACTTAGCAAGAGGCATTACATCAGAAACTGACATTTAGTTACAATCATCCATTTTAAAGTTCACCCAAAAATGGAAATGTACTCCCTATCACCCTCAAGTGATTCCAAAAGTTTCTTTTTTCTGTCGAACACAAAAGAAGATATTTTGAAGAATGTTATAAACTGGTAACCATTTACATCCACAGTGTCATGATTCCGCCAATCTGGTCTTGTTAATTCTTGTTTTGGTGGCGGAGTCCTGACACTACTCCTGTCATGTTTTGTCATTGTGCATGTCTCTGTATGAGGGCCAATCGTGGGCGCGCTTGGACCCTGCGCGTTTCCGCTCGTTGCGGGCGCGTAGGGTTTGGCCGTGTTTACAATGGTGCGCTCTCGTCCGGGTGTTTCTGTTTGTAGCGTGGTGTTTCAGTCCCAGCGTCTCTGTCTAGTTGAGTTCGGTTTCGGTCGGCGCTGGGATGAAGCATGCACGCCGCATGTGTGAGTACACGGTGAGTGTTTTCATTCACTGTGTGCTCGTGTCTCGCGTTCAGTCTTCTGTTGGTGTTATGTTTAGCACGTGATGCATGTTTGTGTGTCTGTTTTATCATGTGCTTGTCAGTCTATTGTCTAGCCCCACCCTTCTTGTTAACTCATTATTAGTTCATTTGGTTCACCTGTTTGTGTATTGATTTACTACTGCTTATAATCTCCTCATGTCTGCTGTCCTGTGCCAGTTCGTCTCCATTACACTTCGTTTCTCTCCATGTCTGTGAGTACACGCTTTGCTTGTCGTCTCCGTCCTGATGTGGTCCAGTCCTGATCCCTGCCAGCCTGCTCAGTCCAGTTTGTTTTGGTTTGTTTGTTATTTGTTTGATTTAGTGTTTTTCCCCCTCGGAGTGGTTTGCTTTGCCCTTTTGTTTTATTTTTATTTAGAATTAATATTCCTTACTCTTCACCTGGGTCCTCGCTCCTTTTTCCCCTAACCCTACCGTGACACATAGTAGAATGGGAACCATGGGTACCGGTTTCCAACTTTTTTGAAAATAACTTCTTTTGTGTTTAACGTACAAAACAAACTCAAATAGGTTTGCACCAAGTGAAGGGTGATTAAATGATGACAGAATTTACTGTTTTGGGTGAACTTTCCCTTAAAGAAAGATTCACTATTGGCCTCCAGATGTGTTGTGTGTAAATGATGACATCCCAAAGCAATGCTTTTAAAGTACAGATTGAAAATCAAGGGTAATTCAATTGAGTTCAGCCTCAATAAAGTTATTCAATGTGTGAAAATGTGACGATCCCAAAGGGATGGCCAAGAGTGAATTCATTTCCTATACAAACAGTTACGGGCCAGATGACGAGAGAAGAAACACTGATGCTCAGCGTGGACAGAATCCAGGAGATCCTCCTTTCAGGCAATAAAACTTCTTTGTTTTGAAGTCAGAGTGATATATAAGTTTACAAGTTTGAGGTTAATACAGAAATGAATACTTTTATTCATCAATGACACATTAAATTGGCTGTAAGGACATTTATAATGTTACAAAACATTTTCATTTGACACAAATGTTGTTCTGTTGAACTTTCGGTTCATTAAACAATCATGAAAAACAAATGTGTCATAGATTCAACATGCACAATCTACTCATCCATCCGAGGTCATTTTTTTTTTACTGCAGATTACAAATACATTTCTTTCAATAAATTGCAATGCATTTTGTTAGGTTAAGTTTAGGAACCTAATCTAAATATTGACCTAATCTAACTAGGTTCTAATCTATGTAGGGTTCTCTACAGAAAAATGACATCTATAAACCTTTTTTTCTTTCTGAATATTATTTATAACATCAGTTTTCCATGATGCATCATCTTGTTCAGAAGTTTACACCCCCTCCTCTTGTGGTCCTTTGGCGAGCATAAGTGTTTTTTTCTATTTTTGTACATTTTAAGCTGTTCCTCTGGATCCTTTTGCAGAGTGTCAGAGTTCATAAATAAAAAATAATTCATAAAAATGGCTAAATGAATGTGGCTCAGTGGTTACCACTGTTGCCTCACAGCAAGAAGGTCGCTGGTTCGAGTCCCAGCTGGGTAAGTTGGCATTTCTGTGTGGAGTTTGTATGTTTTCCTCATGTTCGCGTGGGTCCTGCGCATGCTCCAGTTTCCCCCACAGTCAAAAGACATGAGCTATAAGCGAATTGAATAAGCTAAATTAGCCATAGTGTGAGTGTGTGTGAATGAGAGTGTATGGGTGTTTCCCAGTACTTGAAGGGCATCCGCTGCGTAAAATAAATCATTTTAAATACTTTTTTAATGTAACTATATATTTTGATTACCACCTGTTTAAAATGTAACTGTAATCAGATTGGTCTTTCTATTCATGATCCATCCAGCCCTTATCTATTCATTTGTCAATCTTTCCTCTATCTATCTATCTATCTATCTATCTATCTATCTATCTATCTATCT
>CAIGQZ010033231.1:2745620-2756921 GCA_903798205.1 Danio tinwini
ATATATATATATATATATATATATATATATATATATATATATATATACACAAACACCAAACACCAAAAAATAATACATATATATATACACCAAATAATAATACAAAAGCCAACATTAAAAACCAATGGTACTATTATTTTGAAATGCTTCTTTTAATACTTCTGATTTATTTATTTTTTTTACATACAGAGTGCATTTTATGCATTTGAAATTACTAATTAGTAACGTATTAATATCTAAACAATTTATATTCTGTAAATCTGACTGAATCCAGATGTTTTAGCCAATTTATAATTTGCTATCTGGGCTTCAGTTGGCATCAATTAATTATCATTTGTGTGCAAATGTGAGCCACATGAAGCCACATTATGGTATGGTTTGGTTAGGTTTTGCCTAGCTCAGTTCGCATGGCCAATACAGTTTAGTATTGCTTAAAGTGGGTGGGATTATTGTAATACTAAGTGAAAAAGGGCCTTCACATTTGATTTTTACATTTGATAATTCTTAATGGTGATCACAGACAGCCGTTACTCACATTTGGCATGAAACACATCTAACAGTCTGGATTAAAGACTCACTGTTCTGGCAGTGGATTCCCTCAAAGCCCACTGGACACTTGCAGATGTATTCGCTGAAAACATCTCCTCGTCGAGAATTGGAAATGATATCGCACACTCCATCGTTTTTACAGGGGTTTGGGCTGCAGGGGCCTGGGAGGAAAAAGTCATATGAGAAATGACTAGCCGTTGCTGTAGAGATGGGCTATTGATTATGGTTTATGATTATGGATGGCTATGGATTATGGTTTGGAAAACCTATAATCTGGATTTTAAATGTGTACGATACAGTTTTGCATGTGTATGAGCTTGCTTACAAAAAGATTTACTGACACACTTTTAATTCAAATTTACTTGAAAAAAAATTAAAATAACAACCAGATGTTGTTTAATATCACATAAATTTGAAAAAAAAAAATAATTCTAGTATTCTTTACACCAATAAAGGCTACATCGATTAGCATTTAGTTATAAATATACTTATTCTTCCTAAACTTCTAAGCTGTAATAATTTACTAACCCTTAATAAAATTTAAGCTAAAATTAGATTTAGATTTTTTCTATGCAGCCTAAACTATCCTACTTATAATTATTAACATTATTCAGTCAGTGGTATGTCAGATAAACATAAATATATATGAACACATTCACTATCAGTCAAGATAATTCATAGTACCTGGATGAAGCTATGTTGTTAGATTAATCTGTTGTTTTCGGGAAATAAAATACCTTGCAATGCTGTGATTGTCCAATCAGCTGAGAGCTGTGTAATAAGGGTTTTTAACTTCTTTTCACTCAAAAACAGCTACTGTTTGACGTCTTTACTCCTGTGATCCATGTGTTTACATCAGTACAAATAAAACCGATATTACATTGTGTGTGTTCACAAAAGCCTATTTTTGCAAGAAAAAAAATAAAACAGGAAAAAGAATAATTCTCTCTTAAAATGCAGGATTTTTATATATCTAAGTGGATACACATGTATCATCATCATTGATATAGTTATTGCAATAAATACCATAAAATATTGTATGTTATATAGAGAAATTGTAAGAAAATGTAGTTTTAAATCCATAATTGCCCTCCAGTAGTCTGTTTTAAATATAAGATTGTTACCAATCTGAGTCTCGTTGCAGGTGTTTCCAGTGAAGCCGTCAGCACAAATGCAGATGTAGGAATCTTTTCCTGCTCCAATCACACAGGTACCTCCGTTCAAACACACATTTACTTTGCAGAAGTCAGCTGAAAAAAGATAAAGGAAGAGAATTTAAGATTACACCCACTGTCATTGTAATATTCCAAACTCAATTGGCCTTGTTCAATAAACATGTAAAGACTCGTATGCTTGCTTAAACTTTCGTTTTCAATTAATGCATCATGCATTTAAGAATGACAAAAAATCATGAGGTTAATTTGGATTAATTCGATTTAATTTCAGCAGAATTTTGTGAGGGGATGTTTCTGTTGCTTTCAAAAAGGGGAAGTAAAAACATTGGGTTCACAGTTTGGTCATGTTTTTATTAGGGTTGGACATAATGGACGTTGGCCAAATTGCTGACGGGGCCACTGGATTACAGAAATCTAGAAGTTTCATTGTGCATTGAAATCCTTGTTGTCTACAGCAAAATAGTTTTGTGGGTATCTTATTATAAAATCAATAACGGAAATAAAAGGTTAACATGAGCAAAAATATAAAAACATGAGCAAAAATATAAAAAGGAATAGTGTAAACGTAATAAAAATAAAATAAAAAATCTCAATGTTAAAATAAATAAACCTAAACGTATCTGGATTTTAGAGATACATTGCACCATAATGCATCAACAATTCATTATTGTTTGCAATGTGGAGGCAGAGTCAAGGTTTAAAAAGTAAAATTCAAAAATGCATTGGGTAAACCAAAGTGTCTTATCTAAAACACATTATCTCTGAAGGACATGAGAGAATTTCTTCAGATGGAGTGAAGCTGGTGAGAAGATTTACTAAACTAGAAGAACTAGAAGAGAAGATAAACTACTGCAGAGCATAAAAGCTAGATTATGCTTTGCATGGCATGCACCAAAAGATAAATTTGTGCTGATAACCGATTATGTTGCTATAATTGGATGCTGATAACCAATATATCAGCAGATAAATACATTTATAGTATTTTTTACAAAAAAAAAATACATGCATCTATATCTTTTTTTTTTTCAAAATTAATTGGTAGCTGATATCCATGGCTGATAACCAATAACGTTGGTATAGCTGGATGCCAATAACTGATAAATCGGCTCTTAAATACATGTATAGTAATACATGTATAAAACAAACAAACAAACAACAACAACACATGTATATATTTTCTTTTAGAAATTATTTGGTAGCTAATATCTAGGGCTGATAACCGACAATATTGCTATGATTGGATGATGATAACCGATATATCGGCTGATAAACACATTTATAGTATTATTGCTAAAACAAAATACAAAACAACTAGATCTTTCCTTTCCCAAAATCATTTACATCTGACATGTAGGGATTTTTAGGGACATTTTGGCCAATACTGATAAGTGCTAACTCTTTGTATTTGTAAGCTGATAACCAACATTGATAAAATTGTAATTTTTTTTTCTGACCCTGACTGTAAAAACAAAATGTCAAATAGTGTAAAAAGATTTGTTTTCCATTTATTTTATTCAGGTTTGGAATAAGTGAAGAAAAAGGAAATCATAACAGAATTTTCATTTTTTGGTAAACTGTTCCTTTAAAACAAACTACAATGATTACCCAATAATACTAAAACAACATGAGGGTAAGCAAGTAAAACACCATATGCACCAAAAAATAGCATATAGCATAACAAATCTTTAAAGAATAATTTTATTAAGCTTTAAATTTGCTGTGTAACACGCTCCACATTCAGGGCTGGTTGCCCACAACTCAGTGTAAATGACACCTCTGTGAGATACTTCCCGCACATCATTGTGCCCCTTGCCTGAAGCTTGTCCAAAATACCACAACCAAGACTCTCAGCAGAGTTTATTTGAGGTGAAGAGCTCTCCAAATGATAATTAGCCCAAGTTTCAGCAGCAGATTTCAACCGTATGTAGTCATTTGGCGCCAAGACATCATTTGGCGAACAGGCTCCTCTAATTGTGACAAAAGGCAACGGCCTTCAAGCTCAGAGTCAGAACGATAAAACCTCGGCCTGCATAAACACAAGGTTTTCTTATCCAAACGACTGCCATGTTTATCTTTGGAAAGGAATGCATCCTTCTTTTCACGCTGTACTAAAAGGCTGAAAGCACAATTCCCTTCGCTCCTCTAAAAGAGAGCAATTTTTGGATTCTGAAATTGTTTTATTCCCCCTTTGGAATTTGCAAAATATCTTTGATATAATGTGGCAGGAATAAACTGTTTAGCAGCTCAGATCAACTCATCCGGCACTGATAAACACTGAAAGCTCCTTTGGGATCAGAAACTTTTTGAGGACAGCAGAAGGTATTTTGTTTTTTTTTGCCGATGGTTAAGATAAAGTTTATGGGAAGTGAAAGTAGTTCATTGTGGATTAATGGGAGTTACAGTTCTGCTTTTGTTTCCATAAAAATGGAACTATGAAAGTGGTTTGGTGCTTTTCGAGGAAATGTTTTGGGGGCAAACTGTCTAACAGGAATAGTTACCAAAATTGCTTGACTCACATGTCCACATTGTTCAGTGGAAATAATTAAATTACTGATAAAATAACAATTAAATTCCATTAAAACATGGTCAAACATGTATTTTGTTCCCTTTTTGATTACACAAACTTAAAATTTATTTCTGAAGTGTACTTTAAATTTGATATGTATTTTTTTCTTATTTTTATTCTTAAATTTATTTTATTATAATTAATACATATAAATGCAGTGGTGTAAAAAAGTTTGCTCCTTACTGGTTTCTTTTTTGTTGTTGTTGTTTTGCATGTTTGTCACACTTTAATGTTTCAGGTCGCCATCAAAGTAGTTAAAGAGAACACATGTACATCATGCAATTTTTAAATAAAGGTTTTTATGATTAAGGGGAAAAATATACAAAACTACATCGTGCTGCATGAAAAAAGTGTTTGCCCCCTAAACCTAATAACTAGTTGAGCCACGCTTAGCAGCAACAACTGCAATCGAGCATTTTTGATAACTTGCAATGATCCCGTGGTGTGGAGGAATTTTGACCTATCTTTGCAGAATCGTTATAATTCAGCCACATTGGTGGTTCAAAATGGTTCAAGGTCATGCCACAGCATCTCAATCAGATTCAAGCCAGGACTTTTACTAGGCCACCAAAACTCTTCAGCCACTCAGAAGTAAACTTTGGATCATTGTCCTGCTGCAGAACCCAAGTTTACTTCAGCTTGAGATCACAAACAGATGGCCAGGCATTCTTCTTCAGGATATTTTGGTACACAGCACTCCTGGCAAGGTTCTCCACTGTTCCATGTTTTTGCCATTTGTAGATAATGGCTCTCATTGTAGTTCGCTGCTGTCCCAAAACTTTGGAAATGGCTTTATAAACTTTTATAACCTCTACAAGACTGGTAGATCTCGATTATTTTCTTTCTCATTTGTTTTTGAATTTATTTGGATCATAGCATGATGTCTGGCTTTTGAGGATCTTTTGGTCTACTTCACTTTGTCAAGCAGGTCCTACTTAAGTGATTGCAAACAATGTGTGGCAGTAATCAGGCCTGGGTGTTGCTAGATAAATTGAACTCAGTTGCAATAAACCAGAGTTGAGTAATATTTTAATGTGGCTTTCACACAGTGATGACCATTATAATTTTGAAAATAATTCGAAAATTTGTATTATAAGTATTTTAGTGTTTAAAATGTTAAAACTAATTAGGATATTATTATTTGTAAGAAAACAAAACACATAAATATCTCTTTTAATTCCTTTCCTATATTGATTAATGTTTTTTAGCTATATGACAACTTAAATTCTTATCTTTACTATTTATTATTTCAATTTTAATTGAAGCTCCAATTAACATTCACTTTTAATATGGCATGATAAAATAAAAAAATAAAAAAATCTGAACTGAAACAACAACACATTTATTTGAGTGAACAATTCCTTCAATCTATCCCTGCATTATGCTATATTTATGCAAACTGAACAGGATTGACAATAACTCATGTCAGCAAACACTATGATGTATCAGCTAACATACCAGCTAAACTTAACCCATTTGAACTGTCGGAGAAACCGTGCCTAAATCTGTTCTGGAAGTCTATCAGACAGAACTGAACACATCAGCTGAACACAGAGCTGAAACATCTGATCAGCGCCTCATCAGCTGAGCTGGCCTTTTGATCAGCAAAACCTCACAGCGGATTATTCCCTACAGGCTTTCGGAAAGATGGCTTTAGGCACTATAGTACAGTATATCATCACATGGCTTTCCTCAGAGTCAAACGTGTAAAGACAAGCAAATGGGGACAAAACAAAGCCATGGAGCTCAGCCAGACAACAGTGAAACTGAACTGCAACTCAGCTGAAACAAGCTCAGCTCAGAATATGAGTAATAATAACCAATGTGCTGTTGACCCAGTCCAAAATACGATGAAAAGGAGTATTAAAAGACAACATATCACTGCGACTGCTCTGATGTTGTAGGTGTGTGTAAGCTTGAAAAATGTAACATGCAAAAATGAACATTTTGGAGAAGACATGCATGAGTCTGGGCAAAAATAAGGATCCGTTTTTTATATCTAGTAATTATATGTTAGTTTTTGCAGTCCATTTAACATCTAAAAATACTCTGATTTAATTTTTAAAAGAAAAATTTATTACTTTATCATTTATTACCTTATTAATGAATAATTCATTAATTGACTTGCTTCGTCACTGGATGAATCAGCATTTTTTAAATGAATCTTTTAAATATGGAAGACTTTTTCTGCCACTGATAAAAACAAACTGCAACATTTACATACAATTACAATTTTTCTCCCACACAATTCTAAGTTTATATTTTGCAGTTCTACGTTTTTTGTTTTTGTTTGTTTTTTGTAACATTCAGCTCATATTCATATTCAATTCTAAACATATATCCTGGATTTTTTATTTAATTTTTTCATTTTGAGACCTTGCAAATTCAAGCTGTTAATTTGCCAAATCTCACAATGACTACATTTACATAGACATTAGTAATCAAATTATTTGCCTTAATCTGAATAAGACAATAATATGATTAAGGTGTTTACATGAGTTGCTTTATGCTTTATGAATTCATGATCCCGTTTTACATGTTATAGCACATAATTCGGTTAACGTCATTGCGTCACCACTCTCTCCACATTTCTTCCAGAGTTTCATCTAATTTTGGGTGTTCATTCATTCTTTTTCCTTAGTTCCTTAGGCTTAGTCCCTTTATTCGTCAGGGGTTGCCACAGCGGAATGAACCGCCAACTTATTCAGCATATGTTTTAGGCAGCGGATGACCTTCCAGCCACAACTGGGAAACACCTTTACACTCACACATTCTCTATGGCCAATTTAGTTTATTCAATTCACCTGTACCACATGTCATTGGACTGTGGGGGAAACCGGAGCACCCGAAGGAAACCCACGCGAACATGGGGAGAACATGCAAACTTCACATAGAAATGCTAACTGACCCAGCAGAGGCTCGAACCAGTAACTTTCTTGCTGTGAGGCAACATTGCTAACCACTGCTAGCCACCGTGTCACTAACTTTGGGTGCTTGATTTTTTATTTGTCGACTTTAACTGCAGTTTGGCACTTTCACTTAAATTCAGAAACATTTCTTGCATGACCCCATGACAAACGAGATATTGGATGCAAGTATAAACGGCTGAAAGTGTTGTTTTAATGGTAATTGATACCACACGCCATATGGGAAAAAACCTCCACATTTCGCGATGCAGGTGCCTGTGGTCCTTCACTGACTCAGTAGGTGCAGTGAAAAAAAAGTGTCAAACAGCTGTACGTGTACAGACTATCCTGACGCAAAATGTGGCGAAAGTTTTACACGACGGAAATAGTTTGATTGCGGTGTTTACATGTCTGTACTGCACTTCAATAATGCGACTAAAATAGTCATACTCCACTTGTTTTAATTTAATTTCTGTTTAGTTTGATTATAACCTTAATCTGATTAAATTAATCAAAAATCCTTGTTTACATGGTAGATTATTAATCAGAGTATTGTCTTAATCATATTAAAATAGAATAATTGCTGTCCATGTAAATGTACTCACTGTCACAGTCACTATGGATTGGATTATATATTTATTTTATCAGTTTAACAGCTGCCACTTATAACAATGCCACTGAGTATGTTTAGAAATCAGATGTAGAGTATGCCGATTTCAGTCGCATTATTGAAGTGTACAGACATGTAAACACCTTAATCAAACTATTACCATTTTGACTTTTTCGCCGCATTTTGTGACACGATATTTTATATACACAAGGCTGTTTGACACTATGAATAGTTAAACAATCATGAAAGGAACATTAAAAAAGCAACTCATGTAAACACCTTACTCGTATTATTGTCTTAATCAGATTAACGCAAATAATTTGAATACTGATGTCCATGTAAACATAATATAATCTCCATATAAAGCATCAAGTGACTTTCACAAGGTATTTAACAATTCTTTTTTGATCGCTTTCACAGCCACCAGTTTTAAAACTATGAATATTCATATGAAGCAAAGCTGTTTCCTAACTAAATGACAACTGCTCTCTCTATTTCAGCAGCAGAGGGAATACTGAATATGAATGTGATCTTACTTTTTCTTACTCAAATGTTTAAAAAAATAAGATTGATTGTCATTTAGTTAGACTTTGTGGGTGTTTGAATTATTATGATCTTAGGCGATCAATCTTTCTGCAAGTTAGCTTTAAGGCATAAGTGACACCCGTCAGCATTACATTTTAGACCATTTTGAAGCAAACAGTTCAATTACAAACACGTTTGATGTGCGACTATTATGATTATGGTCTGCCAAAAAAATCCCTACATATTTTAACTAAGAGAACCAAAATGAACAGTTCAAAACAGAAAATAACAGAAGGGTTCAAAACCGTAAAACCACTCGCTCTCTCCTTTCAAGTATCTGAGACGTCACTCGAATGACTCACTTCAAAAAGAAACCCAACCTGATCAAAAATCTTAAGTGTGCAACAATTGTATCAGAAATAATAACGTTTAAAAGTTGGGAAAGGCTTTGGAAGTGAGTCATCATCAGATTGAGGAGTCATTCAGCTACAATCTGCTGAGTGGATCACACACACACATACACACTTGGCAAACAAAAGAGTTGACTGTCGTTTTAGTAACAGGTGAAAAACAAAAACAACAGACTGGAGAACAACCAAAACACCGCACACGTGCATGTGACTGCATGCATACGCAAGAACACACCTAAAAGCTGTATCCTATAGTTTGATCTAGAACACTGGAAATGACAGGAACTACTTATTCAACTAACAACATTTACAGCAGCTCACACGATGCTGAAGCTCTTTCTATTGGTATTGATTGATAGCGGTACTTTAGAAAAGACTTAAACGATCATTTAAAAAATTTAATTATCCTAAAAATTGTTATATGTTTGTATTTTTATAACATCATTGTAGTCACACGGAATCTGCGGGCGCAGAATTCCGCAGATTTTTAGCAGATTTTTAGCCCATCATTAATTCTGTTTATTTACTTACAGTTAACTATTTACTGTTAATCTAATTGGATTTGCATTTTAAACATTAAATAAAAGTTAAAAAGATATAATTTTTTATTTAACATTTTAAGGTTTTAGTTATGATACTCCTAGAATAATTCCGCAGAAATCCACAGATTTTTACCAAAATTCTCCGCAGAAATTGCAAAAAACGTCCGCAGATTCCGTCTGGCCCTGGTCATAGGGCACAATATATCATTTCAACATCGATATCTCAACGTGATCATGGGCAGAAGTCACATCGCAGGATATACAATGTTAAATTTGGTTTATAATTGATCATCTTCATGCGTTTTTGAGGCCTGTGACTGTATAAATATTTTTAAAGCATTCAGGCATAATGTTTGTATCTTAAATAACAAATAATTTTATTGAATTATTTTTATTTTTTATAATCGATTATTTTACCTGAATACTGTTAGACTCTGAAAACTATATTAAAAGGTTCATTTCAATTGTATCTTTTCTGTAAATTGTATTTATCTATGCTTGTAGATGGTTTATTATATTTTATGCAGACACACTTTTCTACAGAACCATCCTAATCAGTCCAAAATGTCTAATACTTTCTATATAGAGATGTTCAAGTATCTGGTGAAATTGTATTCATATCGCAAATAAATATATATCGCAAAATAACAACAAAAAATCACAATGTTGGATTATTTCAATATCATGCAGCCCTAGTCTATCAGAATAGAATGAGTAGATTTAGTTGCATTGTACCCAACCCAGGCTCATTCTGATTACGTAGCCCTCTATACATTTTTGAAGAGAGCAAAATACGTCCCAGGAGCTGCATTTTTTGCAGTATTTGTTTTCGCAAATTCACCAGAGGTTGCTGTGTATGCTTTTTCAGATCTCAAATTCAGATCTCAAAAGTACCATTTGCACCTGCTGTTCTCATGTAAATTCACCAGAGACCGCTGTCGACTGACTGACTTACCGATCATCCCACCCTCCCCCTTCCAAAACCCAACCAATAGTGTTTTAAAAAAGCACCGATTGACCCACGCACCCCCTTCCCTAAACCCAACCGCAGTGTTTTAAAAAGCAAACCAGAAAAACAAAAGCCCTCTGATTTTTACCACGTTTTTAGATTTTACCACATTCTCACCCTGTTATTTGCTTGTTTATTTTATTCTTTAGCTTTCGTTTTTGTCTTACCTGCTTTCTGGAACTGTTCTTCACCAAACTCGAACCCCGTTGTCACGGTCAAGTCCATTATCATACATGTCGAGCTACCGGACTAACTGGTAACAGCAAGAAAGCTGTCCAAATGCAGATAAGAGGTCAGCTGGTAAACGAGAAAAAAAACTGGCTACATAATTTGTGACCTCCAGAAATGTATATAGGGCTACGTTTTCAGAATGCGCCTATGTTGACTGTACCAGTCTCTGACCAGCACCAAAAGCAGAGGAATTTATGGTGTATGCCAATTTTCCAGTTTTACAAAAACTGGAAAGTGTCACAAAAATAATATATATAAAAAATTATTATATATTATAAATAAAAAAATAAATAAATGTTGCTCTCTCTCTCTCTCTCTCTTTCTCTTTCTGTGTGTGTGTGTTGTCCCTGATAATGTCAATAGACTGGTCTGTCTTAGCAACTGGTTAAATCGTCACCTTAGAATTATAAGGTTCTATCTGATATTTTTGTCAAAATTGAGTTACTGACATTCTTATTAAATGACAATTTATTTACATTATCATTATCATACTGTTTGGTATGGAATGCAAAAACTTTGAAGCTCAGTATCTCAAAATCATTCAGAATGCAGATAGAACCTTATAATTCCAAGGTGACGAAATGTTAAGGAGGACAAAGCTAAATTGTTTCCACTTTATAATTAATGTTCTCAACTCGCAATACAACATGATTAATCACACAAAAAAGCGTGATTAATTAGTTAATTTTTTAATCAATTGACAGCCCTAATATATATATATATATATATATATATATATATATATATATATATATATACATACAAACATACATACATA
>CAIGQZ010033231.1:2762879-2776721 GCA_903798205.1 Danio tinwini
AAGAAAGAAAGAAAGAAAGAAAGAAAGAAAGAAAGAAAGAAAGAAAGTGTTGTTTTAGTGTATCTGAACTTTTACTCTATTATTTTCCTTCAACCTGCAGTCACTACTTTATTTTATTCTTGTCTATAGGGGTTTGGCTAAGTGGAAAAATTTGTCCTGTGATTCCCGTCCACTCAAATCACACATAGAAAGTAACCACCTCAAGACATAGGCACTTTATAAAAGCAGCAAAATGTTTGCATTAATAATGTCCAAAGTCTTTGAGTATTATTTACAACAGATACTTTTACTCTACTTTCACTACATTATTTAACATTTGCACATTTAAAAATTGCACATATTCATTGCACTGATTTATTTATTTGAACTGGACATACACATGTACATTTGTACATTCTACAATCTAACCTGTGTGTTGTTATGTACACACCCACTGTTCATATACATTTGTAATTATGTTTATCTATCTGCATACTTCTGATTATTAAAAGCAACCTGTGCATATACCCATCTATTGTAAATCTTTGTTCATAGCTAACACAACCTGTATATAATGTTCATAGTACATCCATTTGTAAATATCACCATACTTTTTCTATAACTGCACTTTATAACATACCTGTATTCTGCACTTGCTGCTATTGCACTCCTGGTTAGACCTAAACTGCATTTTGTTGCCTTGTACTTGTACATGTGTAATGACAATAAAGTTGAATCTAATCTAATTATTGAGCAAGTAATGGTACTTGAGTATGATTGTTCAGTACTCTTTCCACTACTGATAATACGTTTCTCAAATAGGTTCCCACAAATGGCATTGTTACATCTGCAGCATTCTGGAACATTCCCAGGTTCCAACGAGAATAAAAATTAAAAAAAAGCCAAACGTTACTAAAAACATTGTGGGAGCATTTACATTTTTTGAGAAAATGTGATGGAAAATTACAGTAAAATTTGCTACATATTGCTATGATTAAATCTTGCATACAGTGTAACTGAAGTAATCTTTCGAGAAATTTGCTCTGATTAAAAGACTAAAACAATTCAGAAATTTAAAAAGTAACAATAATAGGCTAATAAAAATGTGTAATATTTTCTTCAAAAATATTTATCATGTCATTCCAAACCTGTGACTCCTTTACTGAAGACAAATTACACATTTAACAATATCTGGGAATGTTTAGAAAACATTAGCTGCATTTGTTTTCAAATATATAATTAAAACATTGAATATTAATATGTGAAGTTTTACAAACTAATTTCAAGAGGAGTACGTGATATGATTGACCGCAGCTGGTCTCTCATCTACAATCATTATTCACTCACTATAAGTAGCCTAGCAAAAAAATACTCCCTTATCTTCGTTTTTCGAAGAAACCCCCCATCCACCCCTTCTCCCCCTTTCTTTCTTTACTACAGGGAGCTCTCGAGAACTACCTGATCTCATACTCCCCTTACAGGCTCAATCGACCAGGCAGGAGCCCTGGGCTCAATTATCTCCAAGCTCAGGGTTCTCTCCTGGGAGAGTATGCCAAACCTGCTAACATTTGTCAAACAATATCTAAGTGTGAACTCTTGAAATTCAATAAAACAATTAAAAAGTTCCAGAAGTAGATTTTTGCCTTGAATGCAAGGAATGCTTTTGGTTTCATAAAAGACCTTTCAGGCGAGACGGTGGCGTAGTGGGTAGCACATTCGCCTCACAGCAAGAAAGCCGCTGGTTCGAGCCTCGGCTGGGTCAGTTGGCGTTTCTGTGTGGAGTTTGCATGTTCTCCCCGTGTTGGCGTGGGTTTCCTCTGGGTGCTCCGGTTTCCCCCAGTCCAAAGACATGTGGTATAGGTGAATTGGGTATGCTAAAATTGATCTATGAGTGTTTGTGTGAATGTTTTCCAGTGATGGGTTGCAGCTGGAAAGGCTTCCGCTGTGTAAAAAACATATGCTGGATAAGTTAGCGGTTCATTCTGCTGTGGCGACCCCAGATTAATAAAGAGACTAAGCTGAAAAGAAAATGAATGAGTGAGTGAATGAATGAAGACCTTTCAATCAGTGGCTCTTAAAAAACATTTTCATGATAAACAACCTTTTGTTTTTCAATTTTAACAATATTTTTTGTGTGTAATGGATGTTAAAGGTTCTTCATGGAACCATGGATGCCAACACAGAACCATTAAAGCTTCCTTTTATACTAAAACATTTCAGCAGCATTCTGAGAATGCTATAAAGATCAACAGAGAACGTTCCCAGTTCTCCCGAAATTCCACTTATTAAACACGAAACATTTTGGGAACTTTATAAGATGTTACAGAAAATAACAATAATGTTAGTCACCTTTCACTCTTGTCTTGTTCTCATACAATGACAGTGAATTTCAGACACACTATATAAAAACAGAATCTTCACTTCACTTCTTTTAAAGATAAAAACATTTTTGTGTGTGTTTTTTTAATGTTACAAATGTTTATTTTAACAGCCTGACACTGCTGTTAAATTCTGCAACAAAAAATAAAATGCTTTGCTTTATAATAATGGAAGGCACAACGGGCCAAACCATTAGTCTGATATAAAGCAATGCAGCCTTCACACAAAAGCAGTAATTGAGCTTTGTAAGGTTAAGATAGTGGGTGTGTTGCTTTGGCAGAAATGCATTTATGCACGCGGGTCGATGTAAAGTGTGGGTGTTGGTCAGCTGCTGATTATTGGTGATGTTTTATGCTGAAAACACACTTTTCTTTAAGTACCGTATGTGCATCCAAGCAAAGCTTCAAGACGATGTATATCAGAAAATAGAGTATATAAAACAAATGCTGTTATATTAAATAATTTTAGAGGTCTTCACAAAGTCAAAACGTTTAAGGAGATCTATTGTCCATGCACCACTATTCCACTTGATGCATAATAAAAAATAGTCTCTCTTGGCTCTGTGGCAGGAGCCTTTAAGAGCTCGTGTGTCTAAATGCTCCTCCACAGACACTTTAGCCAGACCCACTTGATTTGATTGAATATAAAGCGAGTTTGATTTTTTCCTCCAGCGCAGCCACTAATCTCTAATAACATAATGGATGTCGGCTGTGGAGAAATCACGGAGCTGGATTTCAAACATCAGAATATCCTCACAGAATATCCATCTTATTTAGCGTCACTTACTGAGCTTCATTTGTGGCACTTACGGGAAATAATGCAATCAATTATAAGGCTGGATTGAATCAGCTGTGCATTACAGGGTGCATTTAGCTGTGTAATTGCTGTATTGAGTCTTGGAGATGTTCTTGGACTGCTGATCCACTGCTGTTCTCACTTTTGCATCTGGTTTCTCCAATTCTGTGAATTTCTGAGAACAGACCGCTCTGACGAAAGCACTTGTAATACATGGGAATTGTAAACAACTGGTTTTAGGCTCATCCTTCTGGGTTTCTAGGTCTATTCTGCCATCTTGTGGCAACTATCAATTAGCAGAGTGTTCGTTTAATTGATATTGAAAGCTGTTGTTCTGGGAAGAATAATATTATATATGCCTAAATGTATTATTTGTTTTCTATTTTTCCCCTTTATTTACTTCATTCTGGGAGATACAGTATGTTAAAATAAGTATGCAGTAAAGACTTACAATTTTATAAATTAATCTGTGTGTGTGTATAAATAAACAAAACATTATTAATATATAAAATATATTTTTATTATTTAACAACATAATTTTTTATAACATATTTACACAAAAATCATGCAATAAAGACAATAAAAAATAAAAATATAAAATGTTTTTCTTTCGTTAGGGTAAATATTATTTAAATTAAATCAGTCAAGTTTGGTGAAGGAAAAATCATGGTTTGGGGTTACATTCAGTATGGGGACATGCGAGACATTTGCAAAGTGTATGGCAACATCAACAGCCTGAGGTATCAAGACATTTGTCTTGCCCATTACATTACAAACCAAAGGAGAGGGCAAATTCTTCAGCAGGATAGCGCTTATGCACGAATGCTGTTTGTTGACTTCAGCTCAGCATTCAACACTGTCATACCCTCTAAATTAATGATCAAACTTAGAGACCTGGATATCGACACGTCTCTCTGTAACTGGGTAATGGACTTTCTGACTAACAGACCTCAGAATGTTAGATCAGACCATATCTGCTCCACCACCGTCACACTCAACACTGGTGTACCACAGGGCTGTGTGCTGAGCCCCTTCCTCTACTCCCTTTTTACCATCGACTGTAGGCCTGTGAACAGATCCAACACCATCATCAAATTTGCAGATGACACCACAGTGATTGGTCTAATCAGCAACAATGATGAGACTGCCTACAGGGAGGAGGTACAGCATCTGGCCACGTGGTGCCACAAGACCAAGGAGCTCATTGTGGACTTCAAGAAGGGACGAACAGGCTCACATGATCCCATACACATCAATGGGATAGCCGTCGAGCCTGTCTCATCCTTCAAGGTCCTGGGGACCCACATCTCAAAGAACCTTTCCTGGACCACCAACACCTCCAGCCTGGTCAAGAAGGCTCACCAGCGCCTTTTTTTCTTAAGGCAACTTAAGAAGAACCAGCTGTCATCAGCCGTCTTGGTGAACTTCTACCGCTGCACTATAGAAAGCATCCTAATGAACTGTGTCACAGTCTGTTATGGAAGCTGCTCTGTTGCGGAGCGTAAGGCACTGCAGCGGGTGGTGAAAACTGCCCAATGCATCACAGGGACCACACTGCCAGCCATAGAGGACATCCAGAAGAAACACTGCCTGCCCCCCACTGACTCTTTTGCCCCCCTGATACACCCCCACTCTCCTCATACCTTATACTCCTCATAATCACTGCACTGTTTAACATTTGCACATTTAAAAATTGCATATATTCATTGCACTACATTGCACTGATTCATTTATTTGAACTGTACATACCCACTACACATATACATTTGTAATTATGTTTATCTATCTGCACACTTCTGATTATTAATAGCAACCTGTACATCCATCTATTGTAAATCTTTGTTCATAGCACATAACACAACCTGTATATAATACTCATAGTACATCCATTTGTAAATATCACCATAGTTTTTTATAACTGCACTTTATAACTTATACCTGTATCCTGCACTTGCTGCTATTGCACTCCTGGTTAGACCTTAACTGCATTTCGTTTCCTTGTACTTGTACATGTGTGATGACAATAAAGTTGAATCTAATCTAATCTAATCTAATCCTTCTCATACTTCAGCCTCCACATCAAAGTTTCTGAAAGCAAAGAAGGTCAAGGTGCTGTGCTCCAGGATTGGCCAGCCCAGTCACCAGACATGAACATTATTGAGCATGTCTAGGGTAAGATAAAGCAGAGGGCATTGAAGATGAATCCAAAGAATCCTGATGAACTCTGGGAGTCCTGCAAGAACGCTTTCTTTGCCATTGTAGATGACTTTATTAGTAAGTTATTTGAGCCATTGCGGAGATGTATGGACGCATTCCTTCAAGCTCATGGGAGTCATACACAATATTAATTCCTTTTCCACTGAACCATGACCAAAATCAAGGTATGATCATATTTTATTTAGGTAAAATGAGAGTAATCTAGAGGCCTTTGCCTTTCATATAAGCCACTTCAGATACCAAATGATCAACTAGAAGTCAAATTATTATTTGTTGTTCCTAAAACAAGGTTAGGCGACAAGACTTTTGTCAGGTAGTGTATTGGTTTATTTAGAATTTAAATAAAAATATATGTAACCAACACATAAAGACATTTAGAGGAATTTAATTAAAATAAATGTAAACTTTATCTGCATTTTCTTCTGTGTGAACTATTTTAGAAATTAGTTAAAAAATGATTATTTATTTGCAACCAAAATGTGCCACAAAGTTGTTTAAAGACATACCATCATTCATTCATTCATTCAGTTTTTCTTCTGTTTATGCGTCCACTGTAAAAAAAAAATATTTGTAAATTGACAGTTTTTCTGTATTTTGTGATGCATGTTTTTTTTCTCTTATTTAGGCTTTTGAATTGCATTTTTGACCTTGGTCTTTCTTCCAACAACTTGTAACCTTGAAAAGTGTGTGAAAAGTGACTTTATGAACATATTTTTTTGAAGTGATATATTGTCTGAATTTGTGATGTATATTATGCTGCAAAAACCTGATAATAAGCTGCCAGAACATTTTCTGTTATTTTACAGACTTTTTTCTCTATATATTATTTCTTAAACAATATCTTGTCTCAAACTACTGAAATGTCAACAAAAGTCCCTTTGTTAAACTGCAGAGTTGAATTTTCAACATCAAAAGTCGACAGAGCAGAAACCAACATCCCATAATGCAATTCACAACAGTAAATTAACGAAAAACACAAAATATGAAAACTGTTAACTAACAGATATTTTTTAGTGCATGCAATTCTATAGAATTCAAAACCAAAAGTGATGAAAGATTCATTCATTCATTCTTTTGGCTTAGTCTCTTTATTCATCAAGGGTCACCACAGAGGAATGAATCGCCAACTATATCCAGCATATGTTTTACACAGCGGATGCTACCTAGTACTGGGAAACACCCATACACACTCATTCACACAAATGCACTATGGTTAATTTAGTTTATTAAATTCACCTATAGCGCATGTCCTTGAACTGTGAGGGAAACCGAAGCACCTGGAGGAAACCCATGCAAACTCAGGGAGAACATACAAACACAGAAATGCCAACTGGCCCAGCAGGGACTGGAACTAGCAACCTTCTTGCTGTGAGATGACAGTATACCACTGAGCCACTGTGCCACCCCAGAGATGAACGATGATTTACTTAATATTTCTAAAAAATATATATTTAAATTTAGACAGACTAAAGGGATAGTTCACCCAAAAATGAAAATAATTTACTCTCCCTCCACTTGTTCCAAACCTGTTTGAGTTTCTTTCTTCTGTTGCATTGACATCCAATGTATTTTTTGTTCATATATGAATGTCAGAATATATCTTGTTTTGTGGTCATTCATTCATTCATTCATTCATTTTGTTTTCGGCTTAGTCCCTTTATTAATCTGGGGTTGCCACAGCAGAATGAACCGCCAACTTATCCAGCACGTTTTTACACAGCGGATGCCCTTCCAGCCGCAACCCATCTCTGGGAAACATCCACACACACTCATTCACTCACATACACTACGGACAATTTAGCCTACCCAATTCACCTGTGCCACATGTCTTTGGACTGTGGGGGAAACCGGAGCAGCCGGAGGAAACCCACGCAAACGCAGGGAGAACATGCAAATCCTAGCACTACCTACTGCGCCACCGTTTTGTGGTCAACAGAAGAAAAAAACCCATCAAAGTTTTAAACCACTGGAGTGTGAGTAATGGTGAGGACATTTTCATATTAGGGTGAACTATCCATTTAAGTATGCAACAGTTAGCCTAACATACATGTTGAAACTTTTTAAAATATGAATAGACTATAAAATAATCCTAAATATGGCCTATTTTGACTTTTCCCTCACATGTTTCCATACCTCAGATTGTTTGTTTGTGTGGCCCTTTCGTTCACGTCCTGTTGCATCTCTTGAATGACAGTAAAGTAATTCTAGCTCTTTACTGAATATCAATGGCACCGTGAGCGCGCTGAGTCTGATGTCACCTTGACGCTCGCCCAATCAGAGCGCAGGAATGAGAACGCGCTCCAGTTGCTGGGTGTAAAGTGAGTGATGCTGCGCTGATGTTTGTAGTGTCTGCGAGTACAGAGAAGATGTCGAGAGCACGACAGACACTGGACAACTTTCAACACAAGGTCAGGATTGTTTTCTTTTTGCACAAGCTGTTGCATATCTTTACAATTAGATTTTATAGTTGGCATAGCCTGTATCGTTAGGTACGTGAAGACCAAGCGTAATACTTTCTTAGCGGGATCTGTTTATAAACACGCAGTATCACTAGAAACCATGACAGAAGTTATGATGCTTCGAATACAGTTAAACATTGTAAACCATCAAATTATAACAATGAATCTTGTATGGAAGGCAAGAAATTGACAAGAAAAATATTTATAGTAAATACCATAGTGTTTTGGAACCATACTACAGTATTGAAATTAATATGTTGTGGTAATTCTATATGGTAACACAATGACTATAGTAATATGAACAAATGACCCAATACTGTAGTTTTCTACAACTATAGGGTGGGCTATATTATACTACAATACATCAAACTTTACCATAGTAAAAACTAAAGTATAGGCTACTACAGTGTTAGTATTACGGTTTATCAGTTCACTATAGTTAATGCTGCAGCATTCATTAACAAAGAGCTGTAAATACTAATATTTAATATATACAGCATAATGGAATTTAGTATGGTTAAAATACCATCTATTCTAAATTACTATAGTATTTCTTCCCATGTTTGCTTTTTTTATTTAAACCAATACAGTTATCTTGGAATTCCATAACATTGTAACTTTTCCAAATTCTGTTGTTTGAAGCAGGGCAGTAAAATACACATTTAAATGTTTAAGAAATATGCACAGAAAATTTCAGAAATGTTTTTTCTTAAAGCAGGGTGGTCAGAAAAAACAGATATACAATATTTCAAAAATAAAAAATAAAAATGTAAAATGTCATGCGCATTTATTTATCATAAAAGGAATTCATCAAATCTGTCTTTAAGAAGGTTTTCTACTGGAAGTGAAAATTAATATCTATTTTCTGGCTATAATAATACATAGAGGGCACAAAATTAACATTAACCAAGCATCAAATGCAAGCAAAAAATATATAATTAGAAGGAAACAACAAAGATGTTATGTTTCTTTGCAATTTATGCCAATAATAAAGCTAATAAAGCTATTCAAAATAATTAATAATAATAATAATAATATGAATCAGTAAAAACAAACAAACAAATAAATAAAAGGAATAAATATTAGCAATGTAATTTTATTGTTGTTATATAAAATGATGACAATAATAATAATAAATACAAAATTAAATAAATAAATAAATAAATACAATTAATATATATTAACATTATAATTTTATTGTTATAAAAAAGAGGATGGTGATGATGATGATGATAACAACAACAACAACAACAACAACAACAACAAGAACAACAATAATAATAATGATAATAAATATAAAAACAAACAAATAAATAAATATAATTATTAATATCATAATTTTCTTGTTATAAAATAAAATAAGAATGGTGTTGATAATGATGATAATGATGACAATAATAATAATTATTTTTATTTTTATTATTGTTATTATTGTTGTAAATTTAAACAAAAGAATAAATAAAAATAAATAAATATTAGCATTGTAATGTTATAGTTATTAAATAAAATCAGGATGAGGATAATTATGATAATAATGATATTACTAATAATAATGATAATAATAATAAATATTATTATTATCATTATTATTATACACATAAAACTAATGAAAAAGATAAATAAATTAAATTAATACATATTAGCATTGTAATATTATTGGTATTAAATATAACCAGGATGATGATATTAATAATTATATGTGTTTCACCAACTTGTCCTGCTTGCTTTAAACAAAACAATCCAGGTCGAGTTTTATGTCCAGTGGCAGATGTTGCAGAATGTTGGTTTTAAAATGTGCTGTTAACCTTTCTGGTATAAATGTAGCTGTCAGTCAAAAGTGTACTAAGCTCCAGTCGCAGAGTTATTGTCTGTCAGTGAGAGCAGTCAGATTAACCTCCTGTAACTCTTGCATGATGCAGGACACTTTGACTGGATGATACATCTGGGTCAGTGAAGCGCTGCTGTTTGTCTGTTGGACTGAATCGTGAGATTCAGGAGCTGCTGTCAAACCCTGCACATATATATATATATATATATATATTACAGTCAAGGTGTGGTATGAATTTAATAGCAGTCTTTGCTTTTGCCATTGATTTGTGTGTGTGTATTTTTGTGTATTTATTGTGTGCTTTTTCATTTTCTTTTGTATTTGATTGGATATGCATGTGTGTCTGCACAGGTGTGTATTTGGGTCAGAGAAAAAAAACGATTGTTTCAAGCTTTAAATTGTAATATACCTTATTTTTGTCATGCATCAGAATGTGACCTGTTTAATTTAATAACACTTCATTTCTTTAAATCATTATATCTTTATTTTTTTATTTTATGTTTTTAGTAAAAACAATAAAAAAGGCTACATATATACAATACTAAATGTATTATATGATATGTATGTTTACATTTAAGCACAATTTCTAGTTTAGTTTATTTACCAACAATCTAGTCAGGGTTATTTATCCTTTCATTTTTCATAATTTCATTTTAAATCATTAGACTTTGCAAGTATCCTTCAAAGCAGTTTATTTATTTGTCACTAAGAATTTAAAATAGCTTGTTCTCTTATATATTTTACAGTGCACCTTCATAATAAAATGATTAGTATTATAAAAATATAAATATCAGTAAAAATAAAAGTATCAGTATTTTTTATAGAAATAAATCTGTTATGCTGAATGGCAACAAAATATTTATTCACACATATCTTGACAATTTATTTTAACAAAATGTATTTGAAAGATTAAAGCAGAAAGTTTGCTCGAATGTAATATGCTTATTATGAATATAGAATCATTTTTGTGTGTGGAAATGGGATGTCTCGTCTTTGACCCAAATATGCCAATGAAAAATTATGTCTGAGGTGATAAAAGGAGAAATATTTTTAAAAGGCAGTTGGCACGTTCTTTTATAATATTTTATATAAAATATCATTAAGATCTATGACATTATATGGCTCATTATTTTACTTTAAAGATAAATGCTTTTAAATAAAAAAGATAAGTTAAATAAAGGTTATTAAACATATAAATTTTTTTACATTTATATACAACGTTTTATGAATATCAAGAGAGCTTTTTTAGTTTATTCCAGTTAATCTGAACAAAATAAGTTATTGTGCTGGTTTTAAAATGTGATATTCTACAAAAATTGTGTCTTTTAATAATAATAATAATAATAATAATAATAATAATAATAATAATAATAATAATAATAATAATAATAATAATTATTATTATTATTATTATTATTATTATTATTATAACTTGAATAGTATTTTAATATGTCATTAGACGATTTCTGTTATAATGTAATATGACTGACCAGAATTTTTAAGAGACTGTTGTAACACATAAACTAATTTAAGTGGTGTCTTTAGAAAACAGTGATTATATTTTGCTTAGAAAACATAACAAAATAATTAAACAGGACATATAATGTACAGAAAAAAATAAAGCAATAATGCACTTCAACTGTTTTGATGCTTGAAAACTTCTTGTCATGTTTTACCCATTTGTTAGTTTCATGCTTAATAGTATTTTCCCCCCACAGATCGGCCACTAGTAAAGGAGTCCACCATGAGTGCCCAGCTGGAGGCAGACGTGCGCACCATGTCTCCTGAAATGCCTGCCATGTTTGACGGCATGAAGCTGGCAGCAGTAGCCGCGGTGCTGTACGTGATTGTGCGCAGCCTCAACCTCAAGTGTCCCACAGCCGCCGCTGACATCACCTGTCAGGACACCCCTCTTAATCACTACCTGCTCAAGTCCTGCCCCGTCCTGACCAAAGAGTGAGTGCTGTTTTCTGCCTTCTCTCCATCTTTCTGCTACAGTTTTTTAGGTGGTAGAAGAAGTTAAAAGAACTAAAAATCTGTCATCGTTTAAACGTTCTTCGCTTGTTCCAATCATATTTGACTTTCTTTCTTCTGTTGAACACAAAAAAAGATATTTTGAAGAATGTTGAAAACTGGTTGCTATTGACTATGTTTTATTTTTTCCAACTGTGGAAGTCAATTTTTTTTTTTCAAAATGTTTTCTTTTGTGGTCAACAGTACAAGGTTTGGAACCAATTGAGAGCATGTAAAAGCATTTTTGTGTGAACTATTTTGTGTGAAATACTTGAGCAATTCTTTACCTGTTATTAATCAATTTCAATGGTGGACTAATATCAGTGAATACAATTTAAGGATTAATTAGCCATTGGACCATTCAGAGCATAGAAGACTTGTGGATAGAAGGGGTTTAGAAAAAAACTAATCTTCAAATACATCACATGAATTGTTTGAGACATTTTAAAAAAGTTTTTTTTTTTTTGGCATTTGGCCCTGGTGGCCTTCTATTTAGAAAAGTACAAAGACTTTTCGGATTCATCTACTTTGGATTTCTTCATAGAGAAAGTTTTTAAATCAAAAGTTTTTAAGTTTAAAGTTTTAAGTTATAAGTTTTTAAATCAAAAGATTAATATACTGTCTAAACATACAATATAATATAATATATAAGACAAAAAAAAGAAAAGAAAAAAAGAAAATCATACAGATTTGTCTTGTAGAATGACTGCAGAAGTATCTATTTATTATTGAATAAATGTTCTTACTAAGCACATTTCTAATCAAAGATTAAGGTTTGATATACTTAATTCTCTAATTACACTTAATCCTCTATTGATTTTTTGGGATAAAATGAAAATGGATAATTTGACCCATAAGAATGTGCTTTTAGTTATTTCCAATATTAGTTTTCAGCACTTGAATATTATACGTTTGAGCTACACCATGTGCCTATGTCTCCAGGTACATTCCTCCTTTGTTATGGGGAAAAAGTGGTCATCTGCAGACGGCGCTGTATGGAAAGATTGGACGGGTGAAATCCCCTAAACCTTGCGGGCTTCGTAAGTTTCTGCCCATGCAAGATGGAGCCACAGCCACCTTTGACCTGTTTGAGCCGCAGGGGGTCCACAGCACAGGAGGTAAGCTTGACATCACTGAAAGAAAATATATTTTTTACCACACAAAATAGTGAGAGTTTTCACCATGCCTCCCCAGTTGATTGGTTAGATTAAGAATTGAGAACGTTTTAAGAACATTAACATTAAGAAGTTTTATTAATTACAAGATATGTAAAAATTTTAAATATGCAAATACATTTTGACACAAAAATCTGAACAATAGATGCAGTTGCATTCTAAATGTGTTTTCATATTGACAAAATATCAGGCAACTATCAACAAACCCCTGATAGTGAAGTTTGGTGTATGTAAACGCCTTTAAAAAAATGTATTGTAATTTAAATCTACAGACACATTTTGATATAAAGTGCGACAAACCACACTGTAAATTTTCTTTACATTAGGCAGAGACAGCACTTTATGAAAAGCAGTGTTTATTCCTCTAGTGTCTCGCCTTAAGTTGTAAATAAAGATTATTGGAGCCTGCTGCTTATGAGTCTGCTGTTCCTCTGGAGGGCTGAAGGTGTTGCTCATGTTTATCTGTCCATGTCTCATCACAGATGACATCACTATGGTGATCTGTCCTGGGATTGGGAACCATAGTGAGAAGCATTATATACGGACCTTTGTGGATTACTCTCAGAAACAGGGCTACAGGTGCGCCGTCCTCAACCATCTTGGAGCTCTGCCAAACATCGAGCTCACATCCCCAAGGATGTTCACCTACGGTGAGCCATGTGTGTTTGTGGTGAAACCAGCATGTTTGTGAAAAACAATGCCTTTTTAGGATAGGCTGACAGGCTTGCTTCATGTTCAGAATGTTATACATTTGACTAACATAAACTTTTTTATAAACCACCTGTAGGATATACTGGAGGATATTCCTCTCTATGCACCAGGCACTTTATTAGAAACACTTCTATGTTTTCTAAGTGTATTTGTATAGCTAAATTTTTTTACATTGTTTATGTTCTTTTTTCTATAGCTATATTTTTCATATATAAAGTTTTAAATAGTTTATATATTTTTTTCTATTTCCATATCACAAATTGCCTGTTTTTACATACATACATAT
>CAIGQZ010033231.1:2785504-2839856 GCA_903798205.1 Danio tinwini
TAAATGTAGTTTAATTCCTGAAGTAATGATTCTTATGACTTTTTTTTGTGAATCAAAAACATATAGTGCTTTAAGTGTAGTTCCGTTCCTGAAGTAATGATTCTTATGACTTGCTTCTTTTTAGTAAATCAAAAACATATAGTGCTTTAAGTGTAGTTAAATGACTAAACTAATGATTCTTATGACTTGGTTCTTTTTAGTGAATCAATAACAAAGAGTACTTTAAGTGTAGTTCAATTCCTGAAGTAATGATTCTTTTGATGGTTCTTTTTAGTGAACCAAAAGCAAAGAGTGCAAAGATTCCCTTTCTGTAAAGAATCTGTCATTGTAAACTTGTTTGGGGACTGGTAAAAGTGTTTTGCGTCTTGTTAATTTTTTTCTAAACTGTAAATCTGTTTCATCCTTGGTAAAATTGTTTTCCCTATAATTGTGTTTTATGATATGTAAAAATGTTTTCCAAAATGTAAATTTGTCTTGAGCTTCGTAAAATTGTTTCAGCACTTTGTAATGTTGTTTTGCGCTTCCCGGTCACCGTATTACGTAGGTTAATTAGGCAAGTCATTGTATAGTGATGGTTGTTCTGTAGAAATTCAAAAATATATATTGTTAATAATAAAGGGGGATAATAATATTGACCTTAAAATGGGGTGTCACGGTGGCACAGTGGGTAGCATGTTCACCTTACAGCAAGAAGGTTGCTGGTTCGAGCCTCGGCTATATGTCATAAATTTATAAATTAATTGTGTTTAGTTTGTGTTCAGTGTTCATTTCATTAAGGAAAACAAGGCAGATCAAATGTTCATTGACTAAAAACGTAACAGGTCTGCTATGGCAGAAAGTGCTCTGATCCACATCATTAGGCAAGGCAAGGCAAGGCAAGGCAAGTTTATTTATATAGCACATTTAATACACAGTGGCAATTCAAAGTGCTCTACATAAACAAGAATAAAAAGACAAGGAAATACATAAGACAAAAGATAAGAAAAAAAACAATAACATTTATTTATTCATAAATATATTATTAAAATGTGTTAAAACAGGTTATAAAAGAATGAAAAAGAAAAGAAAGACACAATAGTGCGATCTGTCGGATGTGCTCATTGAGTAAAGGCACAGCTAAACAGATGTGATTTAAGTTTGAAAGTGCCTAATGTTGGAGCACATCTGATCAATTCTGGAAGCTGATTCAAGCAGCGCAGGGTGTAGTAGCTGAAGGCTGATTGACCCTGCTTTGACTGAACTCTTGGAATTTCTAATTTACTTGATCCTAAAGATCTGAGTGATCTATTAGGTTTGTATTCAGTCAGCATATCTGTAATGCAATGAGGTCCTAGGCCATTTAGTGATTTATAGACAAGTAATAATACTTTAAAATCTATTCTGAATGTAACTGGGAGCCAGTGTAAAGACCTGAGGACAGATGTGATGTGCTCAGATTTTCTGCTTCTGGTCAGAATCCTGGCCGCAGCGTTCTGGATGAGCTGCAACTGTCTGACTGTTTAATTTCCACTTAATCAGTAATTATTGCTAATTAGTTATCTTTTTAGATAGCTATTAATTAGTTCTTATTAATTTCCACTTAATCAGAAATTAACGTTAATTGGTTCTTTTTAGATACGTTTAGAATCGTTTTAAACATTTTAGTCTTGTCTATTTTCGACAACAATACTGTATGTAATGATATCCACGCAGTCCCGGTTTTATCCCATCTTAGTCTTGGAAAAACAGTCATCAACAAACATTTTTCGGCCTTTCAATGACAAAATAAACATTTAAGCTTCTTCTAAACAAAGATGCCCAAACTAGGGCCCGCGGGCCATCTCATCTGAGAAGAGAGGGAGGATGATGAGGACTGTTATTAAGAGACTTTTCATATCTAATGTAATCTTTTGTTTGTTTGATTTATTGTTAAAAGCTCATTAAAATGAAATGTTCCAATTAAATATTGTAAATGAATCAGATTTAGTTTGTACTGTACATACCTGATGGACAGAGGACAATGCAGAGACTTTGGTGAGCAAATCAAGGCAAAGGCAGATTCTGCTTGACTAGTGTATTCAGCATTGAACTCCACTGTTATGTCTTTATTACAATAAGTTTTCTTTTTTTAAAGTTATACTGCATTAGTTAACACAATTAGTAATGTTTTTTTTATTTATTTTTAAATATTAAAGTTAGGAAATTACCCATGGCAACTTTAATGTAATATACTTTGATATATTTACCTTCGACCCATGGCTCATAATGATATTTGTTTTTTGGCCCATAATGTTTGGGCACCCCTGTTCTAAAGACTAATAAGTGGTTTGGTGTGTTTGCTTTTAGAGAAGAAGAAGAACGTGATCTTCGCTCTGACTCTACACGGAGGTCATCTGGGCTTCTTTGAAGGCGCTGTTCTCTTTCCTCAACCTCTTTCCTGGATGGACAAAGTCATCGTCAGTTACGCTAATGCCGTCTGTCAGTGGGAGAAACACAAGCCACAGTGCCACCAGCAAAAAGAATGAGTGCGAAACAAAGCACCATAAACACCTCATACAGTACTCGCTCCGTGTTGAGCTTAGACGATGTTTTCTGACTTTCACTGGGGAAACTGATAGAAGTCACACTAAGCAATAATCCACACTGACACCAGTGGGTCAGAAGTCAATGGTGTATCGCTACGCAGGATGAAAATGTCCAGAAGGATTCATGTTTTATTTTAAAAGCATAGCTGGCGAGAGATGATGTTTAGTAAAGACGAATAACTATTGTAGCTAACGCAAAGCTGTTATTTACATCGATTTTTCGATACTATGTTGTCTGAGGATATTAAATACTAATAGCTGTTGAATCAAAACGTCTGATTGGTTTAAAAATGGTTAATATTTGGTGTTGTGAGTTCAGTAGAAATTGAAAATCTGCACATTGATTGTCTATGAGTGTTTCAGGTTGCCTTATTTTTTTATCGACACTTTATTCCATCGCACTTTTATATGCATCATTTCATTCTTGGTTCAGTGGCACAATATTTTAGAAAATGTATTTAGTAAATTGTTGTAGATGGGAGTGTAAAAATTGTAGCAATAATCTTTTTGTCTGATAATGTCTCCCTCTATTGGCAACTTTTAGAAGTACATTTAACTGTTTAGTGGATGAGTTCTCGTTTATAAAATGTTTCAAGTGAAACTGAATCTCTGTCATTCTTACAATCGTTCTCTATGTTGTGTTATATTAGACCTCTGTAGGAGTTTTTTTTTGTTTTAAATGTAACATTAAACCAAGGTTGAAAAATTGAGAAATTTTTGTATTGCACTATAAAAAACTGGATTAGCTTGTTTGCTTTTCTGCATCATACTGACTGATTTCACGCGGCAGCCATTTTAAAAGCGAAAGCAAAGCTGCGGTGGAAAGAAACCCGGAAGTATTGCTTGCAGTCATACTGTTGTCTATTAGAAGGAACGCATCGATAGAGCTGCCATTTTAGTACAGGGTAGCGCTCCTTTGAAATGTATGCAGGACCAAGGTGAAGTGGAGGACTGTGGCCATCCAAAGCCAGAGAAATACACATACACACATATATCTATGATCGGGAGTTTTCCCCGGTGGTCCGTTTGCAAATATTTTTTTAAATTACGAAATATTATAATTTTACATCACTTTTCCACATTGATGGATGTGACCGCACGGGCATTCCTGACAAAGAGTGAGTGTTTGTGTGCATGGAAATGCATTACTCTCCTTCCCTGTTTAATTTGATCTAATCTGTGTCCTGAAACACCTCCCTCTCCTGCTTTCACTTCTCTTTCTGAAGGAGGGAGCGATTCGTTAGTGAATGAATCTCCGTTATGAACGACTCGTTCACTTAGCTGACAATAATAAGTTTCTGGCAGCGCAGCGTCTTTGTCATATTTCATAACATTGTTTGCTTATTTTATTCAACAAAACTAGCATAAGTTTAGAATTTAGTGCGAGTTGGTGCTACTTTTTTCTTATGGTCACTGCAGTAAGAGACTCTATTATCATCAATAACATTACTTGTTAAGCACAAAAGTTCATAACATACAAAAACATAAAAAACGAAATCTTACCTATGAAATGTGATGACTGTGTGCTTTGTTTTCTTTGTTTGCTCGTTACTACACCTGTACACAGCGCTAAAGTCCAGCATCTTCACATTGGCACACTGTCTTAACTAGTGCAGTTGAATCACGTTTGTCCTAGGAGCACTGTACCAATGTGGTGGCGCTATTGACGCATGCTCACGGTCCCTATGTGATATCTACTGTATATATATGGGAGTCATACAGGAACGTTTTATACCTGGCTGTATATCTTATCAGTGAAAAGAAAGTGACACAAATTTGTAACTTCACCGTCTTCTGAGTGACCCGAAGGTCTGTTCTGAATGGATAGTGAAAACAAAAAGGGATATCAGACCTCATTTTCAGTTAAGTTAAGAGAAATGACACTAGTTAGCTAATGTTTTCTTTCCCAAACACACATATTAGATGCCATTTATCAAACTCAAACTGATTGTTTTACTATTTTAGAATGAATTTGGGTACTTAAATAAAAAACGTCCATTTCCTGCTAACATTTAAGCCCCGTTAAACAGGTTCTTAAACCCCGCTGATTTGCCAGAGTATTCACCAGTGCGCAACAGAAATTACTGACTAGTCATCAGTTCATTGCACTTCATCAATGTTTACAGAGTGCTCTTTACAGACGAGCAATCAACTGATCTTCACAGCTTTAAAACGCACCAGTGTCCTTGTATTTGTGTTGGCACTCGGTGAAAAGCGGTGAACTGATGATCTTTACAGCCAATCACAGTGATTTCTGTTGAGCACATGGTGAATATGGCAAATCAGCAGTGTTTAAGAACGTGATCAGTGGCGCTTAAATGTTAGCGGGAAATGAACATCTTTTAAATTTCAGTACCGAGACAACACTATTGCAGACAACACTGCAGTGCGCGAGAGGACTGCATTAGGGTGTCCACTACAAAAGGTGTGCTAGAGGACTGCATTGCTTTATCGCTCACTGGGTTTCATAGGCTGAAGCAGAGAAGCGTCCCCACGGTGTTTATCTGGTGCCATGAACTGAAGCCTAGGAGGACACTTAGGCCTATTACTCTTAAAGAGTTTTGATTTAGTTTGATGCCTAATATATTTTAAATTGTTTAAATTAAACGTAACTGAATGATAATAAAGTGATGTTTACACCATTTCTGCATTTTAAAATTGCAGCAACAGCTGGAGGTTTGTAGTCCACAGCATGTTGTTGCAGTGTTTACAGTGCTGATCCTATACTTCAGGGTTTCTTCTCACCGCAGCCTCGCTTTAGTTGTTTAAAATGGAGGCCGCGTGAAATAAGCGTATAGTGGAAAACACTTTAAAAGATTTTTTACTAAGCACTCCAGCACAATATTTGACATTCCAAAATGGTTTTATTACACAGGAAATACATAGTTATGTCATTTTAAATGTGCACTTTATTTAGAGAAACAGAAACTTTCTACACATTCTGAACATCATATATAATTTGCTTGTAACACATAGACCAGGCTGAGTGCTTTTCCGTTCTCAGTTAACAAGACAAACAACAGGAATGTCTGGACTTTGTCATCTGCCATCTGTTGCTGAAGAATATCTATATATCAGGGAAAATCTAAATACATGGCCCTCATAGAGAACTATCTGATCGTATCTGTTTTCATTCCTCTTTGATGGCGTCTGGAGACTTTTCCAGTTTTTGCTTGGGAAAATCTCTATACTTCTGGGTTCACCCTCAGGAAAATAAACACATATGAACGCCTTGTAATGCAATGCAACTAAAACAACAGTCGTGTTCTTGTACAGCGACACACTGGAAAGTGCCTAGTCAAACAGATGTGCTGCTGTGACCTTGCCGTCATATTTGGAGCCTTTACCATCAAAGTCTGATGGCAGGATTTCAGCATCGAACTCCTTGAAGTAGTTTTCCAGCTCATCGCCGTGGACAAACACCTTTAAAGACACAGAAAGTCTAAATCACTTTCTCATCAACCATCTTTTAATTGTCTTGATTTCGATAAAATTGTCTTTACCATTAGACTGTAGTTTAAAAATTATTCTCCTTCTTTTGAAACTAAACATATGACTCTAATGATTTATCCTAGTGCTACAACCATCATTAAACTCTGCTCAGAACTTCTGGTATGTTTTTTTTTTATCTTTTATAACTTAGAAAACTTGCTGTTTTGATAAAAACGACAATCAAATCTCTAAAGATTTTCATAGAGCCTACACTGTAAACCCTAATGTTGTCTTCACTTAAACAATTAAGTAAAGTTGACTGAACATAACTTAAAAGTTAGCATTTTGGTCCTATCACTTAAAAATATGAGTTAATTTAACTTATGTATCATGAAAATGCATAAACTTAAGATTTCAAGCGTAGTGAGCTCAAAATCATAAGTAATCCTTTAAAAAAAAATTCATTTTCACAAGACACACTCAGTACTAAGTTTGGTGAACTGAATAATTTAAGTATAGTCTACAAAACTGGCAAGTTAAATAAACTTAAATATGCAAGTTTTGGGAGACTCCTTTACTCAATTGAATTGAGGCAACGAGTTTACTCATTTAATTTAGTTCAGTCAACTTATTAGAGTTTTCAGTGTAAATTGGTTTAATGTTCAAATGAGTAAAGGTTATAATTTTATTAGTCACACTTAAAATGTAAGCTAGGGCATGTTAGGCATATGCTAAAACGCTAGCAATGAGCCAAAACATTCAACTTATGCTAGTGTTCATCAGCCAAACCTTCAGACTCAATTACCAATTGGCGATTACGACAAAAACAAGAACAGTAAAAAAGGTCATATTATAACCAGGGCTTGACATTTAACTTTTTTGATCACCAGCCAGTGTGGCTAGTAGTTTTCCAACATTACTAGCCACTCGCCATTTTCACTAGCCACAATTTTGTTGTTGGGAAAATATATTTTATATGCATAAGTTTGACTTTGGCATGCTAAAATTACTTGATTTAGATTTTGTGGGTGCCTCCTAATTCATTTTCCTTTTTGTGTATGTTGTGTATGAGCTTGCTCAGTGAGCATGAGCACATGGGTCATGGTTTCATAATGTTGTATTACAATTAGTTTTTATTTCACATGACTTTTCAGAGCTCAAAATATTTACCAAATTTATCTCTAACCACACTAAAAGCAAATAACTATTTCTTAGCGACAAATGTTAAATCAAAAAACAAGCAAAAATGTGTCAAAACAAGCAAATTATGGCTGTATACTATACATTTTATTTAACAAAACATTTCTTTAAAAAAAAAACTGTTAAACACATACATAAATGCGAAGTTAATATCCTATATCCTGTTTAAATAATGTTTAAAGCGAAAGCAACCAGTGCTGCTTACAAAAAGACCAATCTGGAGCTCTTGAAAGCAGCAGGGCTGTGGGTGCACGAACAACTTTTTGTCTAGTCTATTTGAATAGGAACCGATTACACCAGTTGCGTTTCCAGGCACGGTTGTTTCAAGCAAGGAAACGGGAGCGCGCACGTGTTTTAAACAGTCACGTGCATCACATCAGCTGTTGGCGCGAGTGATTATCCTCTTATTCTGTAATCAACCAGCTTTCTTTTGCCCGCACGAACACGATTATATTTGTCGGTCATGCTGCTTCTCGATTCTAAGATCGCATTTGCACAAATATTGGGCCAGCCTTATTGTCGAATCCTGCTTTTAAGAAAACTACAAATTAAAAATGATTTCCAACCAGCCAAAGTGGCTAGTGGAGGTGTCTGTCTAACCCGCCAGAGCTGAAATCTACCTGCATTTGGCGGGTTGGCGGGCGTTAATGAAAAGCCCTGATTATAACCCAGCAGGCACACAACATCATAAGACGTTAATATTAGGTTAGATTTAGGTTGTGATGTCAGGCGACCAAAATTCAATGTCTAACCAGTATCCTAGGACAATTTTTTTGGACAATATTTGGTTGATTTTGGGTTGTGTTGACCAAAATCCAACGTTGAGGCAAGATCTTAAACCAACATCAAATTGACGTCAAATACTGACATTTATTCATGAGGTATGGCAACCAAGATCCAATATCTGATAGTGGTAATGTCCACACAACATCAAGCTGTAACATCATTAGACGTTGATATTTGGTCGATCTTACATTGGATGTTGGACATTGACATCGGCCTGACGTTGGGTTCTGACGTCAACCTAATTTTTATTTCCAAACAAAATACAACGTCCCCACGACGTTGAGGTACAACACCAATCTGACATCTTGTTGACGTCCTGTGCCTGATGGAAAATTACACCACAAGGCTAACATCACTAGAAACAGAGCTTATTAGTATACTAGTGTTTTCGCTCATTTTGTGATGTAAAATATACCAAAGAGTATCTCATTGGAAGCCGTCATCATAGAAGTGACATCAAATGGCAAATCTTACAGGTCAGGGTTGTTCGATTTGCCCTAGGAATGCACTGATACCATTTTTTTAGAACCGATCTGATCCCAATACCAAAATCCGGAGTATCGATCGATGCAGATCCGATCCCGATACTGTGTCGTTTTTTTAAGCATAATACAGTTTCTATAGTTCTGGTGATAAACTCAAATAATATATCTTCTTTAGTAAAAATAGCACACCTATAGGCCTACTGTATATGACAGACACACAATCTAACTAAAAATATGATGCTTACTGTAAACTAGCCTACACTATTTGAACATTCGTTATGACATTGATCTGTTGTGGTCCAGCTTATGATTCCTTTTTTAATATTAAGATTTTTCTTTAAAATCTGCAATAGACTACCACTATTGACCCTAATTGTTGGTAAAATAACCAGGCTTTCAGTAAAGCCTGATATTTTCCTGCAGGTTTGACGCAGACTAAACTGTCTAGGGCCAGTTTTACTTAATAAACATTCCCTTTTCTGTTAATGACCATCCTTATTGCGCCCATCAGTTTCACTTTTATTCGTTTAATCAACTAATTTGACCACAATGAACCAGGCTTTACAAACTATTCGGAGCACTGAAAGTATTCCCCGGAAGGATGAGAGAATGAAGTGCTTGATGCATTAGTGAGACACATCACGCAGCCCTCTGCTATCTGCAGACACTTTCAAAACTTATGCCAAGTTCAGACTGCATAATTTTCAAAGTAGTCGTGTCACGGATGTTTTCACACTGCATGACTATCTGGGCTAGTGTTTTGTCGGCGCTGTGTTTACATTGTGGGATGGATCAGCGACAGGAGAGTTCACGCTGCATGACTTTAAAATAGGAAAAATCACAGACCACTTTGTCCAAACTACATCTCACAGCCAAACAAATGTGAGAAGTGACATGGAAACAATGTGAGGTTACGTTATATATATTACGTAATAATATATCTTTCGTTATTAACTACATAATGTAAACAGAAGGCTTTAGAAACTTGTGTTGCTCACCTGGCTTTTGAAGAGAATTAACAATCTCTCCTCAACTTTTTTTTTACTTTTCAACCTGATTGTAATATTGATCAGATGGCACGTCAAACAGACACAGTGCTCATGCCAATTTTGCACTCGTCTTTCCTCTATTTCTTGGATCCAAATCAATTGAAAATCAACACTTTTAGCTTCTTCCCCAGCCTCCCGTTGGCCTGCAGGTAACCACCCTAGTGAATGCTGCTCTCTCATTGGCTGTAGGTGATTGCGGATGTTATTTTCAGTCAGAACACATTCACATGGCATGATTTGCATCGCCGACAACTCCAGATATTTAGCATGCTAAATATCTCACGGGCATCGGCGACTCATCTGCGACTCTCTCATAACGCGTCCTTGATAATTCATACTGTGTGATTGTCACTCGCGTGCATGAGCATCGATTTGCCTGTGATTTCAGGCATTTGTCTGCGATTTCTCAAAACCTGTCGTCGAGTCAAAATCAGGGCTAAAATCATGCAGTTTGAACTTAGCATTAGCAGCACAAATGGAAGAAACGAGTGCATTGAGAATCTGTCCAATGTATCATTGAGCCTTTTTTAATTTAAAGTTTCAGGTAGGTCTACTTTGTGTGTGAAGAGCAGAAAATACTCTCTACTCCAGTGTTGAGAATGCAATCTGCTGATCTAACAGACACAGAGCAACATGATTTAGAAACAGCAATAAACTCCTTGCTGCAGGTCAAATGAACTAATTTAATGCATTACTAAATTCATTTCCCCACTGATTATTTATGTTAACAAGAACAAATAGTCTTGCAGAACGTTTTTCGTGTTGTCATGAACACGAAGTTTAAATTGTAAATGAATGGTGATTAATTGACAGGCGCGGCGGCAGGAAGCACTGAACTGAACATGAATTTAATCACTTGAATATTCATCTGTACTTCACATTAACCTATAAAATGGCTTCAGAATATTTGCGATGTAGTACGCCTACATGACAACTTTGTAGTGGCTTATAATAGGCTACCTTCATGCCTTTTGTTGGCTTATAAATTACACAAAATATATCGTACGGGCAAGATCAATTGAATCTGTACCAGCTGGCTGATATCCGATCCAGCAAAAATATGCGGTATCGAACCAATATTCAATCCAAGTATCAGGATTGGTGCATCCCTAATTTACCGGTGCATCCCTAGTTCACAGGTCAGATGTCTGACTTTAGACATTATTTCCAAGTAGGAACTTGGAAAAATCCTAATTTTGAGTTGTAGCATTAGACACCTTGCAGAAATCATTTAGAATTCAACCAATCAGATGCACACCTAAAATCACCAGAAGTGTTTCCAGTTTTGTGTGCCGTGTGCATCAGATGTTCCATTGTTATGACATCTGAGGCTGAGACTATAAAAGAACATTGCGACAACACGCTAAATACACTAAAACAACAACCAAGCAACACCTCAACTACTACCTAGAATACAACAGCCACAAAGAATATTCTAGCAATGGCAAATGCGGTCAAATTTTGTCTTGTCAAAGCTATATGCTTTGAAATGTGTTTTTTTTTCAATGTGTGATGTATTTTGAACTAAAACATGAAGACATGATTAGATATAGAGTGGTTCCTCCCCCTTTTTCAAAAACAGCCAATTGCATTTTGTTTTTTAATCACCGTCCTGTCAGATCCGGTGCTTTCCAAACGGGACACTTCAGAGTGAAGAAATCATGGTTACCATCTTAAAGTGTCGTTCCAAACCAAAGTGTTAAAAACTGGCCACTTCGAAGGGCCCTTGGAGTGAAAGATTTTAACAAATACAACTGATTGACACTTCAGGCCACCATACTTTGAACAAGTTGTTTGGTGTCACACACTGCACTCAGTTTGGAAGGGTTTATTCTTATGCTTTGATCCCCTCAGAGGGACCCTCTGAGACCATAGGGATGAGCCCTTCCTAATGGATTCCAGTGTGAGAGTGGTTGAGCTGAAGCGCATATAGCCAGTGGTCGAATTGATGGGGGTATAGCAATTGGGTGTTGTCCTGTAGCTGCACACATACACAATGATAACTAAATCGGTCTAAATACTTTTTTAATTTGAGAAAATTCTTTTTTGAATAACCACCAAGCATAACAATCTTAAGCATGTCATTTTTAAGAAAATCATGAAATTAAAAGGGACAGTTACTTAATTGACAATGTAAGCCTTTTACTACCAGCAGCTGTTTGATTGACTAAATATAAATTTACCTTTATATTTACAACACTTTGTTTATCTTATGTGGCCCAACTGCACAAAGGTTTTGATATAAACTGAAATAATGTCAGGAAAAATATCCTAAAATCAGATTAAATCAACATAATTCTTTTCGACACATCAAAGATGGCATAGAAAAAGTCAAAGTTAGCATTTAGATAATTGTACTGTTTATTTATAAATTGTTAACTGTAAATTGTTAATCGATAAATTATAAACTGTTTAACCAGTAGTAGGAGGTGGCATGAATGCAATGAAATTAATAATAAAATTGTCATGAGATTTGAAACTTTGTCACTGAATGATTCATTTAATTGAGTTCGAACAGCTGATTCATTCACAAATGTCTTTCTGAATAGACGTCTGCATCATTGTCTGATATCAAAGCTGAAAATTCATAAACAAAACATGGTATGGAGATGTACAGCTGCTGAGCTGCTCGGAAGCATTTTCGAGAAAACAGAGCAACATTTGAACAACAGTGATAATAAAAATGCATCACATCATTTGTGTTCTGATTTTAGGGATAATAATAGTAGTGGTTCATTTTAGAAAAAGGGAACCTAGAATATGCTGTAACAGATATTAACGGCAAAACTTGGGTCGCTGACGTAAAAGTTAGCAAGCTCTGTTAACTGTGTTTTACAGTGAATACAGAACAGCTTAAGTTACACTTGCGTCAAGTCGCCTAAACTGTTCTGAAATGCAGTTATGCACAGCAGGTACAGCATACATAATAATAAACAACTAAATGTTGACTAAGTATGAAACCTTCTGTTCTTTTCTTTTTAAAGAATGCAAATGTTGCGTCTGAACTGCTCTCTTAGACATTTTGAAAATCACACGAAATGACGTAATGAACTGTATTGCGCTTGGGGCCTTATTACAATACCGAGTTCTGATTGGTCAATAGTCGTTGTTTATAAGTCAGAAATTACCATAAATAGAGAATTTTAATACTTAATTTGCATGATAAGTTTTACATTACTCACACTGTTGTTAATTTAAAGGGGATGGTGGTTTTACAAAGACCTATTTTTTTTTTTAAGGTTTTCACCTTTATTTGACAGGACAGTGGAGTTGAGACAGGAATACATGGGGAGCAGAGAGATCGGGATCGGCAAAGGATCTCGAGCCGGGAATCAAACTCGGGTCACCGTCAGCACCTCAGTACTATATGTTGGTGCACTTTATCACTAGGCTATAGGTGCAGACACAAAGGGGATGCTTTTTGCCATTTTTTGTCATCCCCCGCATCCCCCCTCAATTCGAGCACTGCATATAGCATATACATCTTGTAGGGGGGTGGGGACATGTCAGATCCTAGAGAGCATTTGATTGATCAGAAGATTTGGTGAGAAACTGAAGTTTGAGGTGATATCAAAAATCATTGATCCATTTAGGCAGAAGTGACAAACTGCAAGCTTTGGATGTTTATATATTCTAATTGCAAGCTTTGTCACTGCTTAGGAGCACACTAGCTTATAGATATACTTTAGACTAGCATACTGATACGAACATCTCAAAACTTTTTGTTTTATTCACGGGCACTTTAAAATCTATGTGTTTTGACACTGGTGAGGCAGACCAGACTAAATTTAATAGTTTGAATGGGGTAACCTGCTTCTTTGCTTCTCCATTATTTTTATTTGTCTGAATTAGATGAATTCGATGTCTGAACACAACTCGGGGTGACACGGTGGCTTAGTGGTTAGCACTGTCACCTCACAGCAAGAATGTCGCTGGTTCGAGCCTCGGCTGGGTCAGTTGGCATTTCTGTGTGGAGTTTGCATGTTCTCCCTATATTCGCGTGGGTTTTCTCCAGGTGCTCTGGTTTGACCCACAGTCCATAGACATGTGGAACTGAATAAACTAAATTGGCCGTAGTGCATGTATGTGTGTGAATGAGTGTGTATGGATGTTTCCCAGTACAGGGTTGCAGCTGGAAGGGCATATACTGTAGCAACCCCTATTGAATGAAGGGACTAAGCCGAAGGAAATTGAATGAATGAATGAATGATAAACATAACTCACCCTTTCCAGCAGTTTGCTCTTCATCAGGGGTTTGACCACATTGTATGTTGTGGTGAAATACCAGGGCTGGTGGATAAAGTGCACTGCTTTGAAACGGGCAGGGAAAGAGTCCTGCCATTAAGAAAAAAAAAATTCACATTAATGAATGATCATATGGAAAGATTGGAATAAATATATTTGTAGACTTTTTGGGATGCTTTACCAGCAAACCAATGTTTGAGAACTTATTATTAGAATGTGCACTCACTGTCATCTTGGACCTATACTGGCACCTAGTGGTGTGGTTATAGCATGTTGAACCAAACATTATTTATTTGATTTTATTATTATTCTTTTTTATAGAAATTCCTATTATATGGTTAAATGTCTTGCAAAACAAACATTTATTTTTTTTCGCCAACGTTTTGTGAATTTTTGTATGTTTTGTATAACTCCCTTGAGTTAAACTTATGTTATAATATGTTGTAAAACTACAAAAAAGAGTTTTGGGTGCATCTGACTTTAGAGTTTTGTTATAAGTTATATTTCCAGAAATGTTCATTTCTGCAGCAACTTAACTTTTGAAAATCATATATCCCATGTCACAAAAATCGCCTTCTTTCATCTGAAAAATATCGCTAAGTTATGAAGTATGCTATCCATCTCAGATGCAGAAAGCTAGTCCATGCTTTTATGACTTCTAGGCTGGATTACTGTAATGCTCAGTTTGCTGGTTGCCCAGAATCCTCTATTAATAAACTTCAGCTAGTTCAAAATGCAGTTGCCAGAGTTCTTACCAGCACTATAAAATATGATCATATCACCTAAATTTTATCCTCCTTATACTGGCTGCCTGTTGTTTTGTATTGATTTAAAAAAAATTACTTCTTATCCTATAAAGCGTTAAATAATCTAGTCTTTAAATAATCTTTAAATAACCTACAATCCAACCCGCTCTTTAAGATCTCAAAACTTAGTAGCTTCTGGTAGTACCCAGAATAGCAAAGTCGAGTAAAGGAGGTCGAACCTTCTCATTTATGGCTCCTAAACTCTGGAATAGCCTTCCTGATAATGTTCGAGGCTCAGACACACACTCACAGTTCAAACTAGGTTAAATACTAACTTTTTAGTAAAGCATACACAACAGTATGATGCATGAATGTGCTCCACACAGGTGAGCTGGCTTGACAACCACCTTTAAGACACACTCCTCCTGTCTTAATGCACCAGACATTTTGTTAGAAATACTCATTTGCTTTACATGTTTGTTTCTATGTTTGTTTATGTAACTGCTATTTTCATTTGTAACACTCCATTTTTACATCTCGTTTAAATACACTATGAACAGCAGCTACGCTAATTATTTGCTTTATTCTTTATTTCCAATAGACTATGCAGCGCCATTGATGCGATCCAAGACCTATGGAGAAATGATGCCAAGGTATCCATAATCCTGGATGCTGTGGTGTCATGGAGGAACGGAGTGCATGAGACTGATTCCTGAGGACCACAGTGACAAACGAGTCCCCTCATTGATTCTGTAGACCAGCCTGACCACCCGCCAGTGACCTACTCACACCTGCAGTTTTCCACGATGGATGTCCAGCTTCTTCAGCCCCCGGCACCTAGACTGCAGCTCCACACAGGAAGTTTGGCCAGAAGAAAAATGGTCGTGCCCAACTGAGCCTGGTTACTCTCAAGGCTTTTTTCCCTTCACTTCGTCAATTGGAAGTTTTTTTTTCCTCACCACTGTTGCCACTGGCTTGCTTGGATCGGGACTTGTGAAGCTGCGCTTCGGTGGATTTGCTCTTCACTGTTTGAACTTTCAGCAGGGAAATTTAAACCACACTGAACTGAACTAAACTGAACTTCATCTCTGAAATTTGAACTTTACTAGAACTATGTTAAGCTGCTTTGACACAATCTACATTGTAAAAAGCGCTATATAAATAAACATGCTATATAAATAAACCTTTGTGGCATATAAAAAAATTATGTGAAATGTGGTATTGTCACAGCTTGGCCGCAGTTCTCATATGCGTTATACCAGTGCTATCTCACAGCAATTCATAACTTTTTGATTTAGTGGTTAATTCGTTTAAAATTGTATGATCTAATTCCTACAATTTTGTAGAATTTGCTCATCCCCCAATGACGGTTGGGTTTAAGGGCGGGGTTGGGTGCCACACCTCCTTAAAAAAATTTTTTTTTGTATGACTGAACTCGTACAAATTCGTAAAATAGTAACGTTTCCTTGTGAGATCAGGCTGGTTATACTATGCTTTCATTCATTTATTTACTGACTTTCATGATATTTTTCTTGTTGTGCAACTTTTCTGAGGTAAAAATAAAAACAACACAGAGATCCAATTGGCTAAACCATCACCTGCAACATGTCCACCATTTTCTTCAGCTCTGTGGGCTTGATGCCGGACGCTTGCTGCATTGTGAAACCCTTAAAGTTCTCGATAATGCAAAACCCGTTGATCTGAGTCTCCTCATTTTCCAGAAGCTTCTCCAGAATCACACAATAAGCTCTGAGGATCTGGAACAAACACAACATCAGTACAGTTTACGAACCAATTACAAGTTAAGTCTGTTTTTATTAAAATAAAAAAAACCTCATCAAAAGTGATCTCCTCATAGTCCCAATTCTCAATGTTGAAGAGCAGCACCACGCGGCCGTATTTGTCTCTGCTGGACAGGATTCCTGGATATCCAGCCTCAATGGTGCTGCGCACAGCCTCCGGGGTCAAGTTTTCAAAAAGTTCAGGATAATCCCGTCTGAAGCGCACATAACCTTCGGGAAAATACAACCAATCTATATGTTAAGGCTGACATCACGGTTTTTGAGCCCAAAAGCTCTATCAGATGCCAAACACAAACAACAAATGATATTAATATAGTGTATGCTCACAGTGTGCTGTAATATTAAATTGATAAAAATGTTTGTGATTAGCCCAAGTCTAATCTCAGATGGTCCACAGTCATTAATCTATAATAAATGGTTAAAGGAACACTTCATTTTGGGGGTAATATAGGCTCATTTTTAAGTCCAACTATTTTTGAATCCATTCAGATGATCTCTGGGTAAAACTTTAGCATATATAATTGCTAAGCTACAGGTGCTGTGTACAATCATTGTGCCTGCTGCAGCTATGATATTGCAACAAAGTCCCTTCATTATTACACCCAAATGAGAGTATAGTTCTTTTCCATTTCAGCCTGGAAAATAGCAACTTTTTTCCCATCCATCTTAAAACTTGAAGTAACTACAAAATAGTCAAGATCTAAGTGGGAAACATATTGGAAAACTTTTTTGACATTTTGAGTGAGTAATGGTCTAATCCGATTCAATGAATTATGCTAAGCTAAGCTAAAAATGCTCCTGTCTGAACGAAAAATTGGCTGAATGGATAAAAAAATGATAATCATCTATTTAAATCTAGTGGACTTGTAAATTAAGCCTATTTCCAAATAAACGGTGATTTTGATTAAAATATTGATGTCTGGTATGCAGCAGGTCTAGAGACTGTAGTAAACTCCATGGTTTTGTAAAAGATTCTCTTTAATGTCTGAAATAACCGAACAGTGTTCATATATGGCCATTGAGAGAGTTTTCTCAGGTCAAATTAATAAAGGCTTTGACTTTGAAAAAGTATTACATGCAGCATTGGTAGACTAAGACTTTATACAGTGCTTTGAAAAAGGATTTGCCCTCTTACTGATTTTTTGCATGTTTGTCACAGTTTAATGTTTCAGATCATCAAAACATATCAATATATCAATATCAATTTAAATATTAGTCAAAAATAACACAAGTTAACAAAGAATTGAACTTAGGTGTGATAAACAAGAGTTACGTTTAAAAACAGCATGATGTGTTGTGTTATCTTTGACTAATATTTAAATAAAAATTTAACAAAATTAAAGATGCAAAACGTCAGTAAAGACTTTTTCACACCTGTATTTAATTGCCTGTCTCTTTATTAAAATACAAACAGAATACTAGAAATATATACACAAAACCTGATAAAAAGAACACAATCTTTGAACAAAAACAAGCAAAAGTTGGTTTTGATGTGATCTCCCTTGGCACCAAACAGAGCTTTAACTGTTTTGAAGAGACTGTCCCTTAAATAATTGTTACAGCAGTTCAGTTATTCTTTATATTTAGGCTGTCAAATTGTTCTTTTTCTGTCCGTGACCCCATGCTGCCCCTATAACAATCAGGTCTGGATTCTGTGAAGACCATTTCATGACTGTCAGTGTATTTATCAACAGTTTTTTCTCCAAATAGGATTCGACTGCATTAGCAGAATGTTTGGGATCATTACCATGCTGAAAAATAAAACTATTACCAATGAGTACTTTCCAGAAGAAATGGCATCATGGATTAAAACCTGTCTGTACCTTTCAGCATTCACCCTCTTATCAATTCAGACAATATTGCAACAACCCTGACACAAATGCAACTGTTGGCTAATCCACTCACCCTTCATGAGTTCATAGGCCCGGTTTACATCATATTTCCTGGCACGGATGAACCTCACCAGCACGCCATCGGGTTTGTCCCCAAAAGTATCCTGAACACCTTTAGCAAGCTCATCTCCAGTATCTGCCTTCTCCTTGATAATTCCTCTGAGCTCCTTCACAGCTGACGTTCGCTTCTCATCTGTCTCATTCAACTCATCTTTAGCCTAAAATGACACCACAAGAACATCATTTGTTTTTAAAGAAACATGTTTATAAAGTTTTATCAGCCAGAATGCTCAATGAAGCATGTTAACTCAATAGCAGATGCTAGTTTTAGTAGTGATAATTCACATGATTCTGGATGGATGCTAGGCTGTTGCTGTTTTGGGCAATAGTGTTGCTTCATCAATAGTTTCACAAACACCACTAATAAATGCTAGTTTCTGTAGTAGTAATTTGAATTTTTACATTTTCATAACAAACTGATGCTGGATGAATGCTAGATTGTTATTAGGGTGATTTGAGTCTTCACTTTATGGTTATAATGTAATAATATGAAAATTAACCATAGTTTTATTGTAGTAAACCTTTAACATTTGGTTTACTAATTACCTAGTTGTATATTGTAGCAAAACTATGGTTTATTAGTGTTTAGTTTTTTTTTTTATAACCAAGGCTAATTTTAGTTTGCTAAGTTGTTGCGGTAATGCTTTGGCTCACCATTGTGTACCTGAAATTAGATTGTTACATTTTTACAACAAATATTTTACCAGACCTTTCAACATGATGTTGTGCGGTTGCTAGGTTGTTACTAAGCTGATTTGGATTGGCAATATAAGGTTCAAATTTAATAATAGTAATTTAGCAAATGTTGCTAATAGTAAGTTAACTTGATATCATATGCTACATTTGTGTAGTGGTACCTAAATTTTAACATTTTCTTTAAAAATCTTGAGCCTATATTTAATGACAGTCTCTGTTTACTTAGCAAACACAGCTAAGATGCTAGTTTATTTGATTTTCTCAAAAAATCTTGAGCTAAACCTGCCACCATGATGCTGGATGTTCACTAGGTTGTCACTACACTCTCGGAAATAAAGGTACGCAAGCTGTCACTGGGGTGGTACCTTTTCAAAAGGTACAAATTTGTACCTAAAAGGTCCATATTATTATCTCAAGGGCAGATATTGGTACCTAAACAGTACAAAAGTGTTTTTCTTAAAATTTGTAGGTACTAATATATACTTCTGAGGTACCAATATGGACCCTTTAAGTACAAATGTGTACTTTTTGAAAAGGTACCACCCCAGTGACAGCTCGCGTATCTTTATTTCTGAGAGTGTAGGGCATTTTCATGCAGTTTAAATTCACCATTAGAATCACCTTAGCAATGGCCGCTAATAGTGAATTAGCAGGTAAACTCATATTTTGACAGCTAAAATGTGCCGTGTTCTGTCTAATTGTGTTTATTTTCTACTCTCAGGCATCTGAAAGATCTCCTCACACCTTCTGCATGGTGTGGTCTGGTACTTGTGTAGAGGGTTCAAACACGGGCCCATGGTCTTTGACCGTGAGGTGCTCCAGCTTCGCCCTGAGGGCTTGCTCCTCCTCAGACACCATTCGAAAAGTTCCACTCTGTGGAAACAGATGGAGAAAGATGCATGAAAACACCCTAATCCACATGCTTGAATTCAGTAGCGCTAATCAATGGAAGCTAGTGTGGGCCAATGCTAAGCTGACTCACATGAATTGCATAAAGCCGGTCTGAGATTGAGGATTAGCGGCTAATGTTCGTAGCTCTATCCATAAATACTAAGAAATGCCTTGTTCCTAAAACATTTGTTAGCGAAATGAGCAACATTTTGGATGAACCAGCGTGAAATCACATGTTGTGTGACGTAACAGTCTTAAGATTTCACCTAAAACTGAGTTTTGCTAACATAAACAGTTCTGTTTCATTCTTATAAAGACAAAAATAGTGTACTTACAACAACCGCCATTGCTTCAGACACTCAGTGCAATGTTCTATGGGAAACAAATATATATTTATCACAAAGAAAATTGCAGTGCCACACAAAAAAAGACTTTTTATGACAAAGGCATCACAGTTTTTCTGAATCAGGTAAACGGCTTGGGAAAAGATTTAGCATCAATACACATGCTCATTATGCTAAACTTAAAATTATGCTAAAAGTTCAAAGCTGGTTAAGCATTGACTAAATATTTATTTACTCAAAATAATCACTGATAGCAAATAATTTGATGCCCAGGATCCTTAAACATTTAGCAAAATGTTATATAGACTATAAACGCTCATTTCAGCTCTTTGAGAAACAAAATAAGAATTATAAAGACAATGATGTTTGTGACTTGAAATGTCCTGAAGGCAAATTAAATCATTATAGTAAATAATCTGAGAAATATATACTTTGTATTAAGCATTTTTGTCCACTAATAAAACACAGAAACAAGAACATCAATACAATACAATAAGTTTCCTAATAAATATTCATTAAAGACAAAAACTAAATACTAATTCTGGATTGCTAAGTAAAAGGCTGTCAGTAGTGTTTTAGTAATGTTTAATCCTATGATTTCTGACTTTATAAAGCACATAGAAACTATAATAATGTACACTTTTGTATTACTTCATATTGTCATCCTATTTACATGCTATTAGAGTAATAAAATACTCAAATAACAACAATAAAAAAGCTACCTAATGCTATGTTTTTGTTAAAATATTTGATTCATGTTATAATTTTGGACCAGTTATTTCCAGAAAGCAATATGAAGAAATAATAATAATAACATACTTTTTTTATATATATATTTATTTTATTTAACCTTTTTTAACAGTTATTAGAGTAATACAATTTTACAAAAATTAAAAGCAATACAGATAATTTTTTTAAATTAATTTTAGACAATGTAATACTTTATAAAGCCAAAAAAAATGAATAGAAAACATTTGTTTTGCAATTAAAGTAAATGTCATAAAAAATGATACTGTCAGTGGAATAAAGCAAAGGTTTAGAAAGAAGCAGAATCAAAGAGCACATTACAATTAAATATTTTTGGCATAGTATTAGAATAATAAACTTCCAAAATTCTAAAACCACTAAACAAAATAATAACAAAACAGTAATAAAAAGGCAAATAAATAATAGAACATTAACATCTTTGTAGCTACTATTAAAGGAATACCTATATTTAATACAATAAATTAATAAAAAAAATAGTTGATGTGACAAACAATTATTTTCAATAGCAAAAAGTGAAAGCTAAAAATGACCCTAATTAATTTTACCTCATTGCAAACATCAAATTTAAAGGTAATAGACACCTATCCATCATCAAAACAATTTTAAAAATAATATTAATATTAAATAATATGAAATAAAAATCTAAACGTAAATCATAAAATAAATAATAGAAAAAACATAAAAAGGAGCAGTACCTGTGAGGGATTGCAGCGCTGCTGAAGTGAGGTGAGGAACAGCAGACGCCACTCATTTGTACTGCGACCTCTGATGGATTAACAGCGTCATATGAGATTATGGAGAGCAGATTTGATGGTAATCACTGAAAAACATTGAGGGGAAAAAAAGAGCAAAGTTAATATTGATCAATAGCATTACTGCTTTCATATTTAATCAGAGGTAACCTTCCTTCACCCCGAACAAAAATAAAATGATAATTAAATATGGAAAGACTGGGCCAAATATAATAATATTATGGGTTAAATGTGAGGGAGGGTTTGTCAATGCATTGACCAATAGGATTTGACTGAATTCCAGCCGCAGTGAAAACAATGAGCTCGAAATAGACCTGAAACACAAAGCCAAGAGAGAGAGAAGAAAGCATTTACACTCTAAAGAAGATTATTAAATAATTATATGACATAACGCACTCATTCAACTACATTTTTCCCAGATTATATTTTACTAAATTCATTTGGTTCAGTGAACTGACATGTCTTTTTAAAAACTTTTAAAGATGAATTTATTTTTTTGCTGCGTCTTTCTAAAGATTTTTAATGCAGTAAAACTAGATCAATATTTATAATTCAAAAGTTATTAAAATCCAATTCATTTATACAGTTTTAAAATGACCTTTACAATATTTCCAATTAGATTTAAAGATTTATAATAGTTATCTATGAATATCTAAATAATAACACAATACATTTTTATTCACATTTTTTAACATTCGTTTAAAATTTCAATATTCAATTAATTGATAATTTCTAACATTAATAGCCACAGCCATATCACCCTGCAGCCCACGACCGCTTAATTAATGAAGCTAAGCAAGGCTAAGTCTGCTCAGTACCTGGATGGGAGACCACATGGCAAAACTAGGTTGCTGTTGGAAGTGGTGTTAGTGTGTAACCAGGGATGTGACACTGACAACAGGATGCGGATCCAAATGCAGGGTTTTATTATAGGGATGGTCAGGCAAGCAATGATCAATACAGGAGCAATCAGATGTATGAGGGCAATCCAGAGTCGTAGTCAATATAGCAGGCAGATGGTCACCAGGATGGCAGCAGACAGGGAGAAACAGATAATCAAGGTTAGGGTCAAAACACGGCAAGAACAAGACAAGGAAACGCTTAGAAATGTAACTGTGAACAGATAACAAGACTCGGCAACTGGAGTGAGTGTGTATGATGCTTATATACTGTGTGTAATCAGTCTTTGACAATCAGTCAGGATGAGGAACGTGTGTGTGTGAGCGGAGTGCATGTATGGAGATGTAGTCCATAAGATGGCGGATATGTGGTCTGTAAGGGATAATGCATGTTTATCGTGACATAGTGTGATCGTGACATAGTGAGGTCAGCAGTAGTCTGTGGGAGTTCTTATGCCCCAGTATAGTAAATAAGACACTATACTGTCAGTGAGCACCGTCTTTCAAAGTTAAACCAAGGTCCTGACACTCTGTGGTCATTAAAAAATCCCATGACACTTCTCGTAAAGAGTAGGGGTGTAACCCCACCATCAGCCCTTACCCATCATGGTCTCCCAATCATCCCCATCCACCGAATTGGCTGTACCACTGTCTATCCATTACCCCAATAGCTGGTGTGTGGTGATTACACAGGCACCGTTGTCCTGTGGTTGCTGTCGCATCATCCAAGTGGATGCTGCACACTGGTGGTGGTATGGAGAGACTAAATCGCTTAAAGTATTTTTTCCATCTTATTCTGGGGCCCTGTTGTGTGAGATGAATGGAAAATTAGTTTAGAGCAATTCCATGTATATGTCAATCTTGCCATGAAAAAAAAAATCAGCAAAATAACAAAAACATTTTTGAAGTTGTGTGAACTTAATAATAATAATAATAATAATAATAATAATAATAATAATAATACCTTACATTTATATAACGCTTTTCAGGACACTCAAAGTGCTTTACACATTTTTGGGAGGAATCTCTTTATTCTTCACCAGTGTTCAGGTTCCACCTGGACAACGAAGAGAAGACCTGGAGAGGAGACAGAATGATGAAGCCAATTATGATATGGGGATGGTTCGGAGGCCATGATGGACAGAGGCCAGTGGGCAAATTTGGCCAAGATGCCAGGGTTAAACCCTACTGTTTTTCGAAGGACATCCAGAGATTTTGAATGACCACCGAGAGTCGGGACCTCGGTTTTAACGTCTTATCCAAAAGACGGCTCTCACCGAGCAGTATAAAGTCCCCATCAATATACTGGGGCATTAGAACCCACACAGACCGCAGGTTGAGCACCCCCTGCTGGCCTCACTAACACCACTTCCGACAGCAACCTAGCTTTCCCATGTGGTCTCTCATGCAGAAACTGACCGTGAGCAGCCCTGCTTAGCTTCAGTAAGCGACCATGTGGGAGTTGCACAATCCAATTTCACAAGGCACATCTATAACAGTTTGTCGTCTCATTAATGCAAAAAAGTAAAATAAAATATAAAAAAATAAATGTTTTGTTCTATAAAGTGACAACTCTTCTCCTTTTGATTAGTATTATTTCTTTTAGGGTTCACTTAATTGGTACAAGTACTGTAAACTTGTAAAACTATATGCCTGTTTTGTTTTTCTGTAAAATTTTTTGTTTTGTTCACATCCATAACAAATGTATATTACCCTATTTTAAAATATAAAACACATTCACAGATTGAGGTTTCTGATCTTTAAAATCTGGTTAGCTGCTTTGGAAAATATAAACCAATGTCTCAATATAGACTTAACATTTACATTCTATTGAATTTACGTATCAAATTTTTATGGAATGTATGTCACATGTCACATCCATAACAACTTTTTTCACTCTACATATAAAAAGCACTGAAATCAATTTAGTTTTTTAGGTAAACAGTGGTTTCTCATCATGCAGCTTCCCATCACTACACTGTTTCCCACTCATACACGGATGGATGGGGCGCTGTAATCCTGTAAAGCAGGATTTAGCCTTTGAATGTGAGGGTCTGTGTTATTAAAGCAGTGGGATTGCAGCACAATGGCCATCTCTGTGCTCTTGAGCAAAGACACAATTCACTTCAAACACAGAAATTATCCATTAGACGATTTTGAATTATAGTATTTCAACCAAAAGGGAATTTCTAGACCAAAAAACTTATGTTTTGGACACATTTCACCATTACATCACAGCTTCTATCCAGCCTCGTCATGTGCCACTAGTTCAAATTGACGTCACACAGATTTTACACAGCTATTAATACCAAAATACTAGATTCACAGTTTTGAAATGCAAATCTTGACAATACAGCTATTGTTAAGAGCAAAGAAATGAGTGAAAGGAGTTTCATGGGTCATCAGGTCAAGACAGTACAGTCACATCAAAACATAGTTTGATATCTGAGGTGAAAATTACAGTACAATTTCCAACATTTTGATGTCACTGATTAGTCCTATTTGATTTTTGATTCCAAAAACTTTTGCTTGTAAAACATTTACTTGTTTCAAACCTTTGAGTTTCCTTCTGTAGAAAACAAAAGATGCATTGAAAAATGCTGAAACCCTGTAAATATTGACTTCTATAGTAGAAAAAAAACAAATATATAGTCAATGGTTACACCATGACCTACTGTTACAACATGCAACAACAATTTGGTTTCCACAATAGATGCGACAAGACAAACATTTAAATACCAGCAATTCAGAATTGCAGGAAAGAGCACTGCACTCCAAACAATATGGTAAGGTTTATAATCTAATTAACATATTAACCCTCTTTAACATTATTAAAAGTACTTGCTTGTTGGTTTGTATTAAGTAACGGTTCCAACTTCCATTTTGAAACTGTTTGCCATACATGTTATTTTATTTTAAAGATCTGAGGTGAACTATCTGCTGCCACTTTCACTTTTAGTATGGCTATAAATGTCACATAAACTTGTATTAAAACTAAAATAGTAGCATTTACCACTGTATCAAGCATATAATCAGCACCTGAGGTGATCATTGTCATAGTAGTTTAAGTCTGTTGTTCAGCCAAGACTTCACAGAAATGGAAACTAAAATAGAATGTTTCTAAAATAGAACTTTTGTGTGTCATAGACGGTTAGAACAAAAACTACTTTTAATATGGAACGTATTATTTTTGCAGCATTGCATTGCATGTAGTAAGGACGTTTCCATCATTTTTCTAAATATCTGTGTTTTACAAACGAAACACAAAAATCTGAAACTTATAACGAATGTGTTGAAAATGAGATGACAGAATTTGTACTTTTGTGTAAACTATCACTTTAAAATGCCTCTATTAGGTGGCCTGTTAGGTTAACTTGACAATCTTCACTTGTAACAAACCTGCACTCTAAAAAAAGATTGTTCTTTAAAGGTTCTTTGCATAGTCCTATTTAGTCAAGTCAAAATAATTTTTATGTGGAAATACTTCTTTATAGGGTTCTTTATCCAGCCTTTTTGCTTTTCTGTAATTGACAAAGCACCTTCAGCTCATTATACTGGTTTTCTGGAGCTACACAGACTGTCAGCACACTCAACAACTAATAATAATTCTTTCTTAAAAAGTCTCCTTTCCAGCAATCATTTGTTCTTTCTTTCTGTTTTTAGTTTACCATGTAACCAGCTCTGTTCAGTTGAGTATATCTAAATAATAGAAGTTTTATTTTATTAATTCTTTTGTGTCCATCAGAAAAAAGAAATTAAATGTTTTAGAGTCACTTGAGGAAGAGTTAAGAGTGAGTAAATTTTAATTATTTTTTTTTTGGGGGGGGGGGGGGGGTGAACTATCCCTTTAACTAACCTATTCCAAGGGTTGCATATACTTTAAAACGTATAAAACCTTTAACAAGTTCATTGAAAGCACATCAAAATTAGAGATTACACTTAGATAATTACAAGTGTTAATCTGGAGACATTTTCCTAAATGATCTGTTCAACCTGTGCCTGACATATTCAGACAGCAGGTTTTTGTCAGGTTTTCAAATTGTCAGGTTTTACTAGATGAAGAGCAAAAGGTTGAGGCTTTCAGCATCAGCAAGAGGAGCTGATTGTTCCAAATCTGTGATTTCTGCATTAACCCATTAAAGTCCCCCCAAAATGGCTGATCATCCACAAAAGGCAGGGTAATATGGGAATCTCAAATGGCAATTTTACATAATGCTTGACATTACCTTGTTTTAAATAAAGTATTAAAGGGATAGTTTATCCAAATATGATTATTTGTCTATTTACTCTCACTTAAGTGGTTCAAACCAATATGAGTTTCTTTATTCTGTTTTGCACATAAAAGAAGATATTTTGAAGAATGTTGGAAACTGAGGTAACCTTTGACTTTCATCGGAAAAACAACCTCTATGAAATTAAATGGAAAGCGGTTTCCATCATTTCTTCAAACCGTGTTTTTTTTTTTATAACAGAAGACCAAAACAGGTTTGGTACAACTAAAGGGTGAATAAATGATGACAAATTATTATTTTTTTTGGTGAACTATTGTTTTAACTTATAGATTCCAATCAACTTCCTAAAGACAAATATGAACAAGAGCTTCTGAACCTAGCTGATTAAATAATAATCCTACTGGAGCTGACATCACGAGCCAGCGATATTATAGATTTACAGTTCAACTTTAAGCTGGATTGTTTGTGCTATTCATGTTGAATGTTTAAGTCATAAAGATCTCGAAAACACAAAGTTCACCAACAAACCTGCTGCATTGCTCAAAGGAAAAAAAAGAGTTTTCAAGCAGAACAATAAAAGACAGCTTTAATATTTGTTTCTCTGCACATTAGAATCTTTTCCTCTGAGCAAAGGATAGTTCACCCAAAAATGAAGATATCCTACACACATTCAAGTGGTTCTACACGTCTGTGAATGCTGTTGAACACAAACAAGATATTCTGAAGAATGTTGGAGAAGAGCAGCCATTGACATCAATACTCTATTGAAGTCAAAACTCAATTGAAGTCAATGATTGTTTTTTCCAGAAATCTATATTATAATTTTCTTTGAGTTCAACAGAAGAAACAAAAAAAATTTGGTGCGCAAACCAAAAGTGCATTTAGAAATCCTTTTTTATTATTATTAAGTTTCCTTATTAATGATAAGTGCAATGAAATTAACAAAATTACTTTATTTAGAATTTACAATACAAATAAGGGCACTAAATATTATTGTTTCATATAATCTACAATGATTGTAATTTGATTATCCTTAAATACTGATTATTACTTATTTTTATATATACCTTTTACTTATTAATATACTTATGCATTCAGAGTGATCCTAAAAAACCACAAGCTATGCTTAAATAACTGGTTTGTAAATAATGCAATACTTAATCCTTGAAAGTATCTTACTTGAATCCTTAAAGTATGAAAACACAATCATTAAGCACATTTTAAATGTGCTTAAGAGTCAAGAATACAGCATTTGTAACTGCAGTTATAAACTGTGATAACCTTGACCAAGTTAGTCAAACAAATTTGGTACAGAATTGCAAAAAGCTGCTAATCAAGTGCATTATACGAGTTAAATAAACTCACATAGTCCAAATATTAAGTTATAAATGCATATATAAAATTGCCTGAACTTTTTTTGCAACATTTTCCCCACAGAGAAAACAATTCTCAATTAATTACAAGTTGGAGTAATTCTGTATCAATAACCTTTATTTAAATAGCTTTGTATTTAAACCTTTCAAGTGACCAACAATATGAATGTTTAGTACCATTCACATCTGTCAGAAAGCAGCATAATGACATATTAACATTACACCTTGACAACACTGATCTTACAAGTGAAAAAAAGTTGAGCTATTCCCTAAAATACAATGTGTAAATTAATTGAAGTTATTAATAACTCCAATAATTAAAATCCCTTAATGATTATGTTAAGTTTGGGTTACTTAAGTTTTTTCAAGTGCAATTTTACAGTCAAGTCTGAGGTATAAATAATAAAGTTGGTTGCTGGTATTGAGGTTGGCAGTATTCTCATTTCACTCTTGATCTTACAGGCTGCAGTCCATCATATTTTCTGGCCAGTACTGGTCCTGTAAGTAGTGTTTAAGGGAGTTGTTGGGAAACTGTTGGGATTGATCAGCATTTGAATCCTGGCAAAGGATGTTGTTCTCCCACTGGTCCTCCACCAGTTTGTACAGGTCTAGAGCAGAAAGAGCATCTTCAACAGAACAATGTCCCTGTCTGTCAACCTGAAGGAAAAAACATAGTCGACATAAGTTAGCAAATACTTATAAACGAGCTTGACTTCTGTAAGATTTTTTTTAAACAATACAAAAAAAAGCCTATTTTGCTCACAAAGACTGCATTTACTTGATCAAGAAATTTAATGTTTTAAAATTGTAAATAATTCTAATCTAAAATAACAGTTTTCTTATTAAATGTAGTTTAAAGTGTTATTCTATAGATTTAAAGGTGAAATTTCAGCATCACTAATTCCACTAATATAATGATTTGCTGTTCTGCATGGTAAAAAATGTTAATTAACAGTTTATTTATTTTGTGAAATACAAAATTTTGTATTTAGTGTTTTGTTTGTTTATGTTTGTGAATTACATTATGGGACATTGATTTCTGCTCTGTCGACTTTTAATGTTGAAAATTCAACTGTACAGTTTAACAAAGTGCCTTTTATTTACATTTAAGTAGTTTGAAATAATAAAAAAGTATAAGAAATAATACATAAAGAACCATGTCTGATCTGGCAGGTTATTACAAGGTTTTTGTAGTGTAATATATAACATCAACCCAGATAATTTTCACTTTAAACTATTAAAAATGTTAATAAAAGTCACTTTTTCAAAACCTTTTAAGTTTAAGAAGTTGTTGGAAGAAAGATAAAGATCCCATAATGCAGTTTAAAAGCATAAAGCAGGGAAAAATAAAAACATGATCAAAAAATACAAAAAAAACCTGACTAATTTCAGAATATTTTTCAGTTATTATGATCAGTTATTAATGCTTTATTAAAACATTTTATTTTTCCCAGTTTTTTGTGCGATACATACTACTTTATAAAAGAAAGTTAAAAAAGCATTTTTGAAATAAATAAATTATTTGTGAATGACCTTGATGAATAAAAGTAAAATACATTTTGAATGATAGCATATCAGTTTCCACACAAATATGAAATAGCTCATCAACACTAATAATAATAAAAATACACATTTTAGTAAATGAATCTTATTATAGAAATTATTTAAATGTTAAATAAATAAAATAATGTGACAATCACGACTGAAGTCACAATGCTGATTAATTCAGCTTTAAAATAAAACTTGAAACTAATCAATATATGATAATACTAATGTAATAAATATAATAAGAACCACTCAAATAACCAAACAACTAATTTACATTTGACTTCTGACATTAATAGATGATAAAAATTCTAAAACTTTTTTTCTAGCAGAACTTTACTGAATAGTTCTATAATTGAGTCCAATTAAACTGTAATAATTTTTTACAACTTGACTGTATTTGATCAAATAAATTAAGCCTTGGTCAGAAAGATGTGCTTCTTTAGATGTTCTGTTAGACAATTATACCTGTATGGTCCTATTGAGAAGCTTCTGCGCCAGTTTCTTCAGAGAGATGTTACAATTCTGGTTAGCGTCATACAGCTGTCGCAGCAAGACACAAGAGCAGGTATCTCTGATCATATGTGGCTGGACGGAGATGTAGAGAACATTGAAGTCATGATACAAAGCATGGCCAACAATAATCTTCCCTTTGAGGATCTTGAGAATCTGGTGGGAAAAAAAAGTGTTGATTCAGAAATGTTAGATAAAGTATAGCAGAACTATTACAATTACATTTATTAACAACTACATTTAAAAACTTTAAATGAAATACTAATTAGTTTATAAAACATACTTTGGAATTAAGCATAATTACAAAAATAATGCTAAAAATAAAGCTTATTAAAATTAAATACAACTAAATTTAATTAAGAGTAAATAATATAGATAATTTAATAACACCTCTGAATTTACAGGGAATATTATTGGGATTTTTTTTCCAATTGTATAACTTCATTTGTAAAAAAACAAACAAACAAACAAACATTATATATCTTATACACAAAAACAATACAACAGTAATTGATTATTTACTATAAATATTAAATTTATATAAATCTAACACTGGTTGAGCAGGCAAAAAAAGAAGAGCCATTAAAATGATTTATTATAAATAAATATAAAAAATACACATATACATTTTTATGATGTATATTTTGTTTGTACAGTTAAAAAAAATATATATAAAAAATTTGTTAATTATAATTATTTATTAATTACAATAATAACCCTCAATTATTTAGAAAGTTGGACCACTAAAAACATTGGCATAGCAAGCAAATAAAATGGAACCAGCGTTATACTATATATATATATATATATATATATATATATATATATATATATATATATATATATTTACATGTTCAAATCTACTACACGATGAACACTAATCCCCTGAAACCAAAAATAATACATAAATGAAGTGAAATGAAGTAGCCTCACCTCATTCTGAGCGTGCTCAAAAGGCACTGCCTGTCTTAAATGATGGCTCCTAATGCCGCTCCATCTTGTGCGATAGTCAGTGACCGGATCCTGAGGTAAAATATAACTATCATACACCACACTCCCATAATAATCAACAATACTACAGCGTGCCACTTCACTACGCCGACCTCCAGGTCCAGTGCCAACCATCTCACAGTCCATTGCTACAATCCTCGAGTGATCTATTCTCAAAAACGGTGAACTCCTGCCACTAGTGGGCGGACTACTTTCAGAAGAAAAACCACTATCCACCTCCCATGATTCTCCAGGCAGTGTATGATGGGTTATTCTAGGCCTTTTGAACTGCATACTGTTTGACTCTTCAGATACAAAACCTGAAGTATTTCCATTTTTAATACACTCCGTCTTGTTGTCCAGAAGCTTTCGTTTCTGTCCTCTTTTCTGCTCAAAGGATGTCCCATGGATTTCCATAGCAGGATTCTTCTTTTTATTATTTTTCTTTCGTTTACATCTGTTATTTTGGTGGGAAATAGAGGATTTTTCTTTGACGGAGGCTGGCGTGTGGATATTTTGGTCCACACCATTGCTGTTGGAGTGTTTCCAGAGTAAAGTAGACATGTTGTCGGCAAGTAGGTTTACATCTGTTGAAAAAAATTAAAATAAACACTGTCAATTTGCAGTTGTAGATGCTGTAAAAATATCTGTTTTGAGCAGAGGTGCCCAAACTTTTTTCTATAATGGGCCAAAAAGCAAACTTTATTGAGGGCTGTGGGTACCAAAGCAAATATATTAAATTTGCCATGGGTAGTTTGCTAATTTATTCTGTAGTGTTTAACAATAACTAGAAATTGTTACTTTAAATCATATTAACTCACGCAGTATCATTTTTAAGATGTACCCAAAAATAAAGCTGTGAAGAGTCAGTGGTTGAGGTTTATTTTTGCAAAAAAGGATCAGAAAAGACTACTGATATATGAGACTTTGACAGAGCTCCAAAGGAATACACAGCTCATGTATTAGTTTCTTCCTCCATTTTATAATGAGGGTTGGTGATCGTTGGGCAAAGTAGAGTACAGGTAAGCCCTGAGAACATATAACACTTATACATATCCTGACTAAAACCACAATAAAAACGTGATGCGTGACGCTTTCTTTGCGGATTTAAACGTGTTTGTGAGCTTGTAATCCTGTCGTTTGTCATTGCTATGGCTACCGTCAGCTGTTCTTACACACGTGCGGCGGTCAAGGTTCAGAATAGTTCAGCTTTAGCCAGTGTGTGAATTAATACTGAATGTGTGTTAATGTTAATAACAGAGCAATATGCTGGTGTTCAACTGCACTGCTTTAATGCTCTCATGCACACACAAAAAATCCTTTGATTTGATTTTTTGGGAGACTGGGGGAAAGTGAGGACTGGGACGGAGGGGGTGGATGTCGAGGATGAAAGTGAGAACCGGGGGAGTTCACGAACGTCGCCTTCACAATTCTATGGACGCGCCGGCCCTGATAACACTGGTGAGAACCGGGTACTGTGTACTATGGTGTCAGTAACTAATGTGAAGTTGTTTCTTTAATGTACATCCTATGTATTCTGTTTTTTTTAATGTTTCTGTTAAGGACTTTTATTTTTGTGTTGTGTCCTCTGAGGAGAAGGGTAATGTGCGTGTGTGTGTATATGTGTGTGTGTGTAAAAAGAGCAGGTAGAGCAGTGTTGCCAGATTGGGCGGTTTACTGTTTTTAACACGATTGTGCGGGTATAAACACTTATCGTGTTTTTCGCGACTGTCACAACCATGTTTTCCAGATGAGTGGGGGGGTTTTTGCATTTTGGCGGGTTTTGGATAGTTTTTGGGCTGGAATCAGTCAGCTACATCTGGCAACACTGAGGTAGAGTGTGACGGGCTAGGAGACACGTGTCAATCTCCTCCCCAGTTCTTGGAGTTTTTGCTTTCAAGTCCATCGTCTGTATTTACATTCACCCACTGCCGAAATCCACACCTTACACTAATATGAAGCGTGTATGCGCTCTGACTACTTCTATATTGTTAATAAGCTGTGCTGGGCATTTCACTCTGTCTCGCGCTGAAGGCTGTCAGTGTCGACCAATTGCAACATCGCAGATTAGCTTCGCGCTAAGGAGGGGTTTGGGAACAAATTAATTACTGAACAATTCATATGGGAGTCGCTGGGAAAATTAGGTAAAAATAAATGCATATTATAAGACAATGAAAGTGTTTTTTGACCTTGCATGCATATTAGACTGTTGTTGGAGACCTTTACAACCAAAACATGACCCTATTTAATGTATAATATGAGCTCTTTAATTGAATCATTTAATTTCTGTTGGCTTTTTTTGTATCTCAGCAATGAAACAAAAAAACTAAAGGTTACGTTAAATTCGAAATGACAATCTCTGTCAAAGGCATTTGCCCCAACCACCTCATCGTTCTCCCTATCTTCTCAGATGGGATGGTGGGCCAAATCAACGGTTACCATGAACCAACTTTGGCCCTTGGGCATTACTTTGGACATCTCTAGTTTTGAGTCATAGAAGACAATCTTCAGTTAAAGAAATGCAATTAAACAATATACATGTTAAATAAAGCCTGACTATATTTTTATCTAAATTTGAAACTGAAAACATATTTAATTTAAACTTCATCAAATTCAAGGTGTATCATTTTAGAGTCAGGAAAACACACTTCTACACCTAAAATAGACTGTAAAGGGAAGTCAAAAGTACGTTATATAACATACTTAAAAACAATTCTCGAGTAATTGTATAGTTATTACTCCAATGACACGTTAATAATTATTTTTAAATAATTAGGCAAATACATTTTTATACCATATTAAAAACATCCAAATGTATTTAAAAAAACAAAGAAACAAATACATACATGTAACGTTATTTAAAAATATTACATCATATTTTTACAGTATGAAAAACAATACAGCTGCCAAGCAAAAGCTAAAATATATTAACAACATTTATACCGATATTACCTTATACACATACATTATTACTACATGAGGCGGTATAAAAAACATATCATAATGATCTAAAATAGGTCGTTATGTATTTTTCAACAACAATGTCGTGAACAATCATACAGCATTAGCATTAGCTAGCTTACCATTTAGCAAAGAAACAACACGTTTTTATCCGATTTTACGTTTCATAACAAAACTTAACCTAAATATGGTTACGTTATAAAACATTCCGAAAGAAAAGCAGTTGTTAAGAAAGCAGTACTTTATTCATTTTACTCAATTTCACGTACCTCAATGTACACGTGGACTCTCTGAATGACAGAGCTCTGGGAACATGCCTAGACAAGACCCAAATCTCACGATTTGATTGGCCGGCTCGCTTTGCCAGCTTTGAGATCTGATTGGTCAAACTAAATACCAACGACGAGTCACTTCTCTATCTTGAAAATTTAGAAACAAAAAATAAAACAAATATTAGATTGATCCATTAAATATAATATTGATAAAACACAACAAATATGATCAAAAATTCAGTGAAAAAAATTATTGTTTAAAATAAACGGATAAAGAATAAAACTAATTGATACATTTCGTACAAAAGCTATAAACATTCTTTAAAATATAGCCCTATTGATTAAGCTATATATCCCTAGTAAATGTATTTATTATTTTTTCTTTGTTTTGATACGAACAAGCTGGCTACGTTGAAAAAAAGTAATAAAATACCTCAGGATCAATTCAGAGCATTGAAGAAGTGCAAAGACCACGCGTTTTCTGTTTTTGAATTTCTTTTTATTATTAGCTTAATATTTTATTGCATCTGTGACATCCGGCGGAGGAGCAGGAACAACCAGCAGGAGCTTCGTCAGCACTGTTGTGCTGCTGAGGAGACATAGGAGAGAGATAAATGAATACTGAGGAAGAGCTATTGGAGAGAGCTGGTGGAGGACCAGGATACTTTAAGCCTTGAACGACCAGAGAATCCTCAAACTCCTCAAGTCCTCCGTGTCAAGTCCACCTCATTCCAGTCAGTCCAGATTGCTGTCATAATAACAATCAGCGCAATAACCCGCTGTCAGTGCTCGAACATTCAGATTAACTACGTTTGTCTTTAACAGTTGTCTTTAACACCGGCTCACTGGCTGCTCGATAAGGGAATTTACCCCACATTCAAATGAAAAATAGGCCTACTATGATAATAGAGTTTTTGAACCATGCGGTTAAATGTATTACAATTTTGGTAATGAATAGCCTACAGCATACTGTAGTATTTACAATCGTGAACCGATAAATAGTAATAAACTTTAGATTTTTAAACTAAAAGTAATAAACTTTAGTTTTTACTACAGTAAACTGGTAGTGAAATAGTTGGCTATATAGTTGTTGTAGGCTATAATATAGTATAGTTGTTTGTAGAAGTAATGTATGGAGTAGGCTAATTTGTTTCAATTATACACTCTCAGAAATAGGTAGGGAAAGGTACAGGAGCTGTCACTAGAGCAGTACCTTTTCAAAAGATAAATATGTGTGCCCAAAGAGTCCACAGTGGTACCTAAAAGGTGCATATTAGTACCCAAATGTACCTAAAAGTACCTTTGAGGTACCATTATGGACCCTACAGGTACAAATATGTACCTTTTGAAAAGGTACTGACCCAGTGACAGCTCCTGTGCCTTTATTTCTAAGAGTGTAGTTGTTGTATAACCACAGTGACTATATAATTACCACAACATATTAATTTTACTTTATTGTAGTAGCTATGGTTAAAAAACATATAGTATTTTTTCTTATGTCATAGCTTATGAAGGAAGATGCTTGGAGGATGTTCTACAGATATCATTACCTTGTTTTATAAATGATTTTCAAAATGTTTAACAACAACAATATTTTTATTATTCTCTAGCTAATTATTCTTAGTGCATATTTGAACAAAAGATGATTTTGAATATATTATTTCATTAATATTTTTATACTAATAATACTGAAAGCATCATACATTTTCCATGTTTGAACTGTGAGAAGAAATCAGTTTTTTTTTTTTATTAATTAGGCGGCAGTGAAAATTACCTGAAATTGAAGGAATTCAATTTCAGAATGCTGTCATCAAATTCGTTCACACCTGCACCAAGACCCAAGCGGCCGAATATCAGTGGACAAAACCTTTTTTCACATACGGTTTGGTAGTTGCCTAAGATCAGCTACAGACATCTATAAAGAAATATTCATATTGGTTTATATATTTTGTGTTTATCTAAAAAATGATGATTAACTTTTTTTTTCTTTTTTTTTCCAACCCTTTTAGCCCCACAATGACGGAAGCATTTGTCTGGCAGCAGAGGTAGCTGCTGCGCCGAAAGAGGTGTAAAAGTGTAAATTAAATCAGTGGTTCCAAAAGTGGGGGTCGGAACATCCTGAGGGGTCGCGAGACAATGAGAAGGGGTTGCTTGGTGATTTCCAAACATTTGTCATTTTATTAAACTATTATTTCATCCATAACCTACAGAAGAAAAAATAGTTAATATAAAAAAAACAGCATGCAAATAAAAACCCATCAGCCTTTAATTTTTTTTTTCCATTTGATTGCGGCCCCTAGGATGAATAAGTTATATTGACACAGCAATAGCGTCAGATGCAGCAGATTGATTTTTTTTCTGGCACCAGGTAAAACTTTCTGACACATTTACAGTACTCACATACATTACAAATAAAGGCCACACCTGAATATGGAGGAAGATTGATGGATGTCTTAGAGTGACATTCTGCAAAATTAAACGAGGATTAGACTTGAGCCTATTGGTGTGTGTGCACTGTTGCATGCAAGGTTTGTGTATTTATAACCACTTCAGAGGATATTGGGGGTCGCGAGTCACTGGCATTGTCATTTTGGGGGTCGTGTGCTGAAAAGTTTGGCAACAGCTGAATTAAATAACCTTGTTTGATAAGAACCCATAATCATTTTTCATTAATGGCTTTGCCACAGAGTTTCAGTCTTTCTTCAGTCAGCAGAAGTGAGTGGCATACTATCCATCTGTGCCAGTCTCAGAACGCTCAGTCACCATTAATGGTGGTGGCAGAAGTGTTTGTCATGGCTTTCTGCACCAGTGAATTATCTTCCAGTAATTCAATGGACCAGTGTCCTCAAGATTGATCCTGCCCATTAGATTATGCTACCAGCACTGTAATGGTTCTGAAGTTGGGGTTAGGGATTAAGGTAGGTTAGGGTAATATTACATCCTCATATCACACCACACCACATAAAAATTTACGCTGGTAGCACAATGTGATAGCTAGCCTATTTTGTCGTCATCAAATTGTGTTGGCTACTTTTTGAATGGGAGGTAGGAAAATCTGACAGGGTAGGAGAAACCAACAGAACACAGTGTAAGTGTAGTATTGTTCTACAGTTATCACAAGACACTGTTAAAATGTTGTACTTTAAGGCATTTGTCAGGTTTTTGTTCTCAATCAGCTCCTGCCTTTAGGACTAGTTTCATACACATCTTATCCAAGGCCTTCTGTTTTGTTTTGATTAGATTTCTGATGGTTGTAGGCTGTGAAATAACAAATCATTCAGCATGATCATTCATCACAAGATATAGAACTGTAATGTGGTCAAGACTTGCCCAGTGTGGTGAGAAATTGGGTCCCCCCTGCAATCGAGTCCGCTTAGGACCCCAATGGGTCATCTGCGTTAAATGCCTGATCAAAAGTGCTTTTTAACAAGACTTATCATATTAGTAACATTATTTGAACAAGATTTATCATATTAGTAACATTATTATTGGTAAGTACAAGTTAAAGACATGCATAGTTACAATAATTGAAACAGTCCTAAACATTTAATGATGTCTTTTTGATGTTTTTATGTATTTTTATGTAACATTATATATTTACATAAGTGGTAGCAAGTTTTAGTCTATCTAAAATTATAACGCTCTTTTAAATTACATACATTAAAATGAGATTTCACTGCATATATATATATATATATATATATATATATATATATTAATAAGGCGCTACAAACTATACCTAATACAACTACAGTGAACCAATAGGATCACCCAATTGTCAGAGAGGATGACCCAATTGTCAGAGAGGATGACCCAATTGTCAGGGGGGACTCGATGTCTCATGACACCGGAACTACTTTAACTTTTGGTAAACTAAATAATTTTACACTTTTTATTGGATAAATTGTGTTTCTGACACCACTCTAAGGAATTTTTTCATAACAATGCACAAAAAGTCTAAAGGGCAGTTATGATGCTTGTTAAAGGGTTAATGTTCATCAGCCAATCAGAAATAAGCATTCAACAGCCCCATATTATTAGGATATTTAACATATTCTTATTATTATTTGAATATAAATAGAGTTTTTTTTAGAAAATGATTCTATAAAAATATTTTTAACAATACCAGGTTTATTTATTTTATCTGTGGAAGATCGTCTGCTACAATCAATTCTGTATGAAACCCTTATTAAAAAAATTTATATTGCAGTGTTTAGCTTAAATTATTTACCTGTGCACAACATTATTTTGCCTTTTTTAGGTTCTTGTGACTTTCTAATTACTCTCAAATATGAATCACTGATCTTTCAAATAAATGGCATGCTTTTTAATTAAAGCACCAATTAGCAATAGTATGTTAGGGGTGCTACTAATCAAATGAAATAAAAACCCATCTTACTATTTTTTTTAAATGTATTTTCACTACAGGGGGCGTCACGGTGGCGCAGTGGGTAGTTCGAGCCCCGGCTGGGTCAGTTGGCTTTTCTGTGTGGAATTTGCATGTTATCCCTGTATTCGTGTGGGTTACCTCCGGGTGCTCCGGTTTCCCCCACAGTCCAAAGACATTTGGTACAAGTAAGTTGAATAAGCTAAATTGGCCATAGTGTATGTGTATGAAAGAGTGTGTATGGGTGTTTGAAAGGTAGTAGGCGGTTCATTCCACTGTGGCGACCCCTGATTAATAAAGGAACTAAGCCGAAAAGAAAATGAATGAATTTTCACTAAAAAACCAATTGCATGAATAAAATCGTAATAAATTATTGACATATCCGATTCAAACATGCTGAATCATTTAAGAACGAATCACTGTCTCAACCAATGGTCTCAGCAAACTCTTTAGTTTTGATTGAAACTATAGTTGTTCGCAAAATACAGTAGAACAGTATCAAAACCTGATTAAATTTCAAACCATATTTAAAGAGATACACAAAAAAATGAGTTCTGCAAAACGGTTGCAAACCGTTTATATGGGTTTAATTTAAACAAATTAAATGTAGTAATGTTCAACTTAATTTGTTTATTTAAATTCAGCTCAAATAAATTGTTTCCAACCTATTAACTTAAAAACATTTAGTAAATCCAAGGAATCATCTTTAAATCATGTTTTTCAGTGTAGAATGAAAATGTATTCACTCGCAAGTGGTTGAATTTTTCGATTGAACACAAAATGAGTTACAGATTTCCAAAAAATTTTTTTAAATAATGAGTAAATAATAAGTAAATGATGACAAAATTTTCAGTTTTTGATGAACTGTCCATTTCATCTTTCCCTTTTATAGGACCAAAAAGAATGTAGTTTTCCACATAATTTCTGTGAACAGGAGCTAGAACTTTTTATGTTGCATCAGGAGCCTGCAAATCATCATGCAAAACAAATGGCCCTCACGTCCCCGCTAGGTGGCCTTGTCCTTCTACAAACCACAGCTGTTCACTTACACTGATTGGATGGACAAGGGCCAACCTCCCGAAATCACTACTAATCCTCTTAGAGACAACCAAACTCTTACTCGCCCAATCCTCTGCGTGCCTCCACTGCGCCCACCCTTTTCTCCTCTCTCCATCTCCCCTCCCCTCGCTTATCGACCCACTGCGTGGAGAGATTGTAATCCAAGTGGATTACGCTGTAAATTGGGTGATGGAGGATTGGATGCACTGCAAGTGAATTTCAGCTGCAGCAGTTTTGCTTGCCGTTGGTCCAATTTATACATTACAGCCAAGACCTTTCACCATGGGATTTCGGAGGACACTTTTTAGATGCCATTCTTTGAGGATGAGATAATGGAGGTCAACTTAAAACATTGATATCATGATTTTGACCAGTAGAAAGAACAAGCTAACGATGACATTAAGTGGATTACTTGGATTATCTGTATCGTCCTGAATATGAGAAGCGTTTGTTACTTCAGGCAGCTCACTGGGAGTTTGAGAAGTTTCTGGAAGATCTGAGCATGATGGGGATCAACTTTTGGATTGATGAGGAGTTCAGAAGGGTCCTAAGAGACGTTTAAGACCATCTAGGTCAACATGAATGAAAGCCATTGGATTGAAAATTGGTGTTTATTTGAGACACTGGAATAGTGGATTCTCAGACTTCTTCTCATGATCTCATTATACTTTTGTGGCCTTTAAGAATACAGTAGGTGCCAGCATCATGTGTCACATCAGAAGGTCTTCTTGGGTCACATTTCTGATGGTCTACACAGGCTGGATGTGCATGTTTACTCATGCCCAGATGAAGATTCCACCTGAAACGTAAGTTTTGCATCAAAACAAGCATTCAATTAATAGGTTTACAGGTTAAATGTTGTATTGGCAATATAATAATACTGTTTTGTCCTCAGTTTGTTACTGTTTGGTTTCATTCCATCAATGATTTAGTTGTTGCTTGTAAGACCAGACAGATTATTTCAGGTCTAATTTGCACTGTGCCATCTTCAGTTCCATACACATTAGCATTTCAAATGAGACAGGAAGAAAAATTGCTCTGAGAGTTGTGTGATCATTTTTAGTAATTCCCTGATTCCCTGAGTTTGTTGAGGTGTAAAATTCAGTTCTCACGAGGCTTGGAAGTCGTTCAGTGGAATAGCAGATGGCAGACAATCTTCAACATACAGTACAAAGCAGCAGTGAATATATTTTAAGGTGGAGATGAAAGATAATTTGGTGATAGACAGTATGCATAATTATTTCATGAGCAATTACTAGCATAAAAAATGTCTATAATTATTATGTAACTAGAAATATAATAATTAGTTAACCAAAATGAGTCTACTGAGATAATTTACTAATTTTCATGTTATTCAAAGTCTGTTTGATGTCTTTCTTTTGTGGAATATAAAAGAGTTTTGGAAATTAGGACAAATAAAACCTGAGAAATTCCTTAAAATATGTTGATTAAACTTGGGTGAACTGCTTATTCACAGTATGTTCACATGACAGTAAATTCTACCAAATAAACTGAAAACTTCAAGTGTAAGTTTTTGAAAATAACACCATTATCGTCTCTCTAAATTAAAACAAAAACAAAAACAGGGTTTTGTGAAATTGATGACGTCATACACTACACGTGTATTACATATTAATTTTATAGGCATGTGTGAAGTGTTTTTAGTTGATTTGCAAAAAATGTAAACAGGGATTTTGTTTTGAAAATGTTTTTTTTGGTGTTCCAGGGACTTTTGAAAATCATAGTCTTATTATTATAATGTGCATACATATTATGTGTTGCACGAGTGGTTAACAATAGTTATGGCTGATTTAAACCACTTTTTTATGAAACTTCAAAATCAAATTTTTTATTTCGAATGCCAAGGCCACATGATTTCAGTAAATAATGCTTTGTTACATCATAACGTTTAGAAAATTCATAATGATCTCTGTGAATCATCATGTGGATTTATCGAGAGCGCACTTCAACAGCACCATTGGACACATACACAGTTTTTACCTGATCTCCGGTCAGATTTATACATTTGCAGCTGTTTTATTGAAACGTTTGTATTAATATGAATATTAGCTAATAGCCTCCTGTTGGCCTTTTTAGCTTTAACCGTGTTCGCACGAATTGTAAAAGTAGCTTTAAAACAGATTTTTTGTCAGATTTACCATGGATTTCTTTTTTTAATATACAGACATTGTGGAATAGTAGGTTAATATTTTGGCTTAAAGTGGCTCCGTTTGCTCTGCTCATACCATTAATAATACCTTCTGGATGCCAGCCAGACACAAGCTAGTTCACAGATGGTCATACAGGCCAGTCTCAGATCACACTGGAACACATTATCTCATACATTTAGTTTTTATCACATTATGTGCAAAGTCCAACTCAGCATGCAACGAAAAGCATATTTCATCACATAGGATTTATTGCTAATAACATGTTTCCTTTTTATTTTGACCCTAATTTTTAGGAATTATTTAACTGCAACAATTCAACGATAAACTTGCTCTCTTGAATTAGAGGAACTAGTCCATATTGAAAGCATATTATTATGTATTATATTTTAAAGTGGGGTGTGACGGTTCGAGTCTCAGCTATGTCAGTTGGCATTTTTGTGTAGAGTTTGCATGTTCTACCTGTGTTCGCGTGGGTTTCCTCCGGGTGCTCCGGTTTCCCCAACAGTTTAAACACCTGCGGTACAGGTGAATTGAATAAGCTAAATTGGCCGTAGTGTATGAGTGTGAATGCAAGAGTGTATGGGTGTTTCCCAGTGTTGGGTTGCAGCTGAAAGGGCATCCGCTGCGTAAAACATATGCTTGATAAGTTGGCGGTTCATTCCGCTGTGGCGGCCTTTAATTGATAAAGGGAATAAGCCGAAAAGGAAATGAATGAATATTTTAAAGTTATCAATATTGGATCAGTTATGAATATTGCATATTATCAGTGCTACAAGTAGCTTACATGTGGAAATGTGGAAATCATGCTGTTTTCAGTAGTCATTGATGAATACATTGTAAAAAATGCTGGGTTCCACAAAATTGATTTGTGTTAGGACAACATGATTCTTTAGGTTAACTTGTTAGTTTTTTTTAAATTTAAATTGATTGAACATAAAACAATTAAGCTGTCCCCAAAAAAAACTTAAAATTTGTGTTGTTTCAGCTCATTTTAAATATGTCATTCAAAGAAAATTTTTTGCAGAAAATATATATTTTTTTATAAAAGTATAATATTTTTCTTACCGATCCCAAATTGTAATAGCAGTTTCATATACAGAACTACATAGCATTATTAGGGTTCAACAATAAGCATTGAAAGATGAAAATATGTTTGGGACAGTAGACAGGATCGTTACTAGCCCAATTGGGCTAGTACTGCCTTGTCACTAAAGTTTTATTTGCCTACGACTATTTGTCAGTTACGTGCAAATACAGTCTTAGAATCGAGAAACAGTTTGTGCTTTTAAGCCTTTAAATGCTGCCATCTCTGTGATGTCGTAAACATCATGCTGCTTTTCAGTTTCTCTTATCTGATTGGAGTGATTTTTATTTCCATAATCCCATAATAATTATTCCCATAATAATTCCCCTAATTTTTTTTCCATAACCTGGTAACAACCAGTACAGTAAAAAGACAGCAAAATGGCGGCAACATCAAATTATGAGGTTAACAGAAAACATCTGTTTCTAACGTCTTGAAGCAGACATTTACTTGAGTACAACACAACGAAATAAAGGAAGTGATGTTTTGCACTGTTTGCTGCAGTTTGGCAAGTCAGCCACCTTTTGTTAGAAAATTTAGAACTGCAATAAAATACCTGCACAATTTCCATTTTGCTTGTTTTGTTTACATGACACTTAGAATTTTGCTCATTTTACATTTATTAAAATTTTTTAAATAAAGTCAAGATTTTTGACGCAATATTTTATATGTGGCTAAGAAATAGCTAATAACTTTTTTTTGGTGGGGCCAGTGAAAATTTTGGCAGGGCAAGTAAAAATCTGAACCACTGACCCAATCAGGCCAGGGGGAAAATGCCTTAGCATTGAACCCTGATTATGCTAATATAACAAGTCTTGTTATACGTGCAATGAGCTGTATTTGACAGCCCAGTTGTATTTGCTTTCCCTTGCTTTAATAGTTTAAAGTGTTCATAACAATCTCAGTCAGGTTGGATCGTGGCATTTTAAATTTAACATGGATAGAGGCTGTAAGGGAATATTATAGCTTTACAATGTCACAAGAGGTTCATATTTTTTAACATTGACCATTTAATAGAGTTTTTTTTACAGCTGAACTTTCAGTATAATGTTAAACAACAGTATAATCCATTAAACATGTCTCTTTCTATGCCTCACAGTCCCATTTCTTTTCTGTCAAAAATGAAAACAGCGCTACATTGATTAATCAGCTGTATATTTATAGCGCTTCCTGTGTTGTTGTTCTCCTGGCTTGTAGTATCCGGGGGTGACTCTAACTCCACCCTTTTGGTAGCGTTCTGTTGTACTTGTAGGTACCCTTTGGATGGGTACTCAACAAGTGGTACGGTATGGTTTGCTTGTTTGGTATCTTTGACAGTGGAAACAGACAAAAATGCGTACTGTACCGTACCGTATCGAATCCTACTGCTCTGTGGAAATGGGCCATAAGGTCTATTAACCTCCATGACGATCCCAGACTACGTCAGGTCAACAAAGATATACTCCAACATTGAGACTGATCACATTAGGATAGTCCTGATTTGTCTCATTATATAGGACTAAATGCTGACAGGCCTTTTAATGACTAACCACAATTAGGTTTTAAAAAAATTATTATTATTTAGTTTAGTTAACACTTTTTTTCCAGAAGGAAATGTAGGAAATCTAATAGCATGCAGTACATAAAATACACAAAAAATATTTAAGAAATTGTGTGCTGCTTAGAAAGAGGAAAAATATATAAAGTATTCAAATTCTTGCTGTATACCAGTGCCATTAAATACAACTCCTTGGATCTAACAATAAAACAGAAACATTAGACTTAAAATCATATTAAATAATAATCATTAAAATATTTACATTTATATTAATACTAGGCTTCTCATTTGATGGTGAACATAGGGTGAAATAGGGTGAAATAAGTCTTAGGGAGAATAAGCTTTTAATAATGTTCATATCAGGGGGTAAGTCAACCAAAAGAGAGGGCGGAAAGTCCAGGTGCAGACATGATATAGGGATAGTTTCATCCAAAATACATCAAGGAAACAGTGATGCTCCATTACAGAGTGTATTTGACGTCTTTATATCATTAACAGTAATATCATTTTACATCTAATGTATAAGATTGTTTTTATTTGGCTTTTCAGACAGCAAGGTCTGCATTCACTGTAAATAGTCTGAGATCAATAGATTACTTGGAATCCCATCAAGTGATTATAGGCCACCTGCAAACTAAGACAATTATGTATATTTATAGACTGGCAGCTGAGGGGCTGATCAGAGCAAATGCCAACTTTAAAGAAATAACAATAATAATTTAAAAGTTTTACCAGGATGATTTAAAACACTCTCTTTGCCTGAACGCTCAGTACAAATTCATTTGATAAACATTGCACAGTCAATGCTTGTTTTATTTATTTATTTACTTTGCTTTGTTTTGTTTTGTTTTGGTTTCTGTTGTTGTGGTTTTGTTTGCTATTTGTTTTTCTTTGGCTTGTTTTATTTTGGATTCTGTTGTTATGGTTTTGTTTGCTCTTTGTTTTTTTGTTTTTTGCCTTGTTTTATTTTGGATTCTGTTGATGAGATTTTGTTTGCTTTTTGTTTTCTTTTTTGCTTTGCTTTGGGTTTCTGTTTTTGTGGTTTTGTTTGCTTTTTGTTTTGTTTTTCATTGCATGGTTTTGTTTGCTTTTTCTTTTAGTTTATTTTCTTTGTGATTGTTATTAGCTGTGATTTTGTTTATATATATTTTTAGCTTTGCTTTTCTTTGTCTTGCATTGTTTTGTTTTGCATCCTTTGGTTTGTTTTGTTTTACATAGTTTGCTTTGTTGTGTGTTTTGTCTTTAGGGTTCAGAAATGGGCCATCACCATTTCAGAGCAAATCAATGCAATTGCATCAAAGTATTCAGGAGCTGCTCTCTTTCAAAAGGTAAACATAAATGGAAATATTTTTTGTCCATTTAAAAAAAAAGTTTTGCATGTGCAATCAGGCCAGTGGAACCTTTTGAACCTTTTATCAGTACAGAAAATCACAGTTCTGAAATGGTTCTTTCTGCTTGTCCAGAAACTTAAAGATGTTGAGTCCATCATCAAAATAGAGGACTTGGATGGATCTCAATTAGTGCTAGAATTTGCAGAAGAAATCGAAAGAATGCTCGGCAGCAAGATGAGATCAGCAAAGGTCAGTATACAACACTTTTTATAGTAATTGTTAATTTCATAATACCTTCAATTAAGTAACACATATTGATGATTATCTAAATGCTTAATTCACATTCATATTATTCATATATTGACTTTTTTTTAGAACTTATAAGAACACCAATTCCTTATTCTAGATCCTTTTTTTTCTATTCAATTTATTCTATTACAACAACTACTTACACTTCTTAATGTGCAGTTAAAGCTTGCAATACAGATAAATAATAATTCTGTATATTTAGAAGGCAATAAAAATGATTCTTTTAACATTAATAACCATTAACAGTAATAAGCATTTATCGTCCAATACCGATATAACCACCAATATATTGAGTATTGCTATTTTTTATTTTTATTTTAGGGGATTTCATTGGCCATTGGTTTTAACCAAATGAACCAAAATAATGCTATTCTCTTTGTTCTCAGAGGCTTGCAGACACAGCTGAGGATGCTGACCTGTATCATGAATTTAATTCATCTTTACAGGTAAAAAAAAAGTATATATATAATTTGGTAATTATTAAAAGTGTGTAATTTGGTATTTAAAGGGATAGTTCACCTCAATTTTTAATTCTATCATCATTTACTTACTTTTCACTTCAAAACTTTTTTTTTTAAACAACTTGTTTTTTAAGTTTTTTTTTCTGATTTTCTGAAGAATTTAAGAAACCTGTAAACATTGACTTCCATAGATTTTTTCCCCAAATGGATGACAATGGCTACCAGTTTCCAACATTGTTCTAAATATCTTATTTTAACATTTGAACAGAATTTCTACAGAAAAAAGCTTAAAGTTTTGGGAGTTGAGGGAGAGTAAATGATGAGTAAATTATTAATTAGGGATGAACTGCCCTTTTAATCATGTTTTTTGATTTTGTTATAAATGTAATTTATCAAATCTGAATTAATTAAATGGGTTACAGTTTGACAGAATTGCACATATATATTTTTGGAATTATTAATATTGTGATATTTAATGATTTATATTTTAAATTGAAATATTTCATTGCTTTTATTTTTTATTTTTCAGTTTGACTACTTTAATGCACTCCTGGTGAACACTATGGATGAAGAGGGAAATTTCATTGAACTTGGAGGTGAATTTCCTTTGGAGGAAAATAACCATTTCAGCAAACTTGCAGTAAACACTTTAATGAGCGACATCCAAGTTCCAACTAATGTCTACAACAAAGGTATGACAGCAATATATAGTGACAATCTCTATGGGCTTTGTGTCTGATACGAACAGAATGTTTAGTCCACCTTAATTTAAAATTAAAAAAATGGATTCAACAACACAAAGTCATTCACTGAAAAATGTATAGAATTAAAGTGCATAACTAAGGGCATTTTTATTGTGCAATTGGGGGAACTAAAAATCAATCTAAAAATAAACAAACCTCATAATAAATAGCCATATTATCTATGCTTCTTTCACGTAAAGGGATAGCTCACCCATAAAATGAAAATTATGTTATTATTTACTCATGCTGGTGAAAATTATGAAAAGTTTGGAAACCATTCTACCATCTACCATCCTACTATGCAAGCCAATGGTTATTCAAAATATCTTCTTTTGTGTTAAATAAAGGGAGAGCTGATTTTGATTGTACACAGGATTAAAATTTATGTTTATATTACTTGTGTCAATTATATTTTTATGCATGAATAATATTATCAGCAATGTGTATGTTTTGCAAGATTTTCACTTTTTATTTAATTTAATTTTATTTATTTATTTATATATTTTTTATTTATTGAAAAATCAATCTCAATGCCAATTTTGTACAAATGCAACATTTAAACAACATATTAATTTTAGTTGTGTTTATTTGCAGATCCAGATATTCTTAATGGAGTATACATGTCAGAGGCCTTGAACGATATCTTCATCAATAACTTCCAGAAAGATCCGACGCTCACCTGGCAGTATTTCTGCAGCCAAACGGGTTTCTTCAGACTTTACCCAGGTTCTGCTTAGTGTTTCTTAGCAAATTTTAAGACTAAGGGATGTCATTATTTACTCTCCCTCATGTTCCAGACACATAAAGAATGACTGAAAGTCTGTTAACCTTTTTAAATCTTTTTTTTATCAGTGTTATCATTGAGCATAAATATAAGCTCAACCAAACCTGCTTAATTTGTAAGAAGAAGCATAACTGTGTCTGAGTGACTAATTTGAATGATGATTTGGAATTCTGTTCATTGAAAATTTTTGGTTAGTGAACCTGTTTGTCATATAAAGCAATCATGTTTCTACAAAGACCTAGATTAAACTGCTTGATTCGTATTTTTGTTTTAATCTTTAATCTGACTTTGCCTCTTTGGTGGAACTTTAAAGAAGATTTTAGAAACATTAACGAAACTGTGATTCTTGGTGATTCATAAAATCAGATGACTACCAGTGAATACTGATACTTAAGGCCCTATCATACACCCAGTGCAATAAGGCGCTAGACATGTTTGACTTGATGTGTTGCTATTTTCAGACTAACACAACCCTAATTTTCCCGTTTTTGCGAAACATTGTTTAAATAGTAAATCCATTTGCGCCACTTTGTGGACTCATGGGTGTTCTGGTCTAGAAAGGAGGTGTGTTAAGGTGCATTGTTGGCGCATTGCTATTTTGAGGAACCAAAATAGACTGCGCAATTGACTAGCAGTAAGCAGGTCTAAAGTCCAGTGCAGAGCACGTTAGTTGTGCGCCTTACACGCTTACACGTTGTTTAATACACAAATGATGTACATCAATACGCAAATATCTTTACAAATGAAAAAGAATTAAAGGATTGAATTATTACAAAAGTTTTTATATTCTACATAAATATAAAAACATCTCGAGGACTTTTTTCACTTTATTCATGACAATTTGGTTTTGTATAATGTTTATTATTATTAGTAGTAGTATTTCTTAAATATACATATTTAGATTTGTTTTAATAAAAACAAGTTTAGATTTGTCCACCTGTCGGGTTTTGAAGACGTATGCATATGGAGCATAAGAATAGGACGTGTGTTTGGATATAACTTTTGACCACACTTCGTTATTATTGTTCATTTATTCGTTTGCTGGAAATTAGAACTGAATTTAGAAATAGTTTTAAAACAAATCTTTGCGCTTAACAAATACAATTAAATGTATAGGCTGATTGATGTCGTCAGTGGAGTGAAAACAACACAGTGTCCTTATCCACGAAAGTAAAAAAGTAAAGAGAAAGTAAAGACGCCGAATGGAGGAGACTCATTCTTTATTCTCGGTGCAGATGGTCTGTTTAACTTTTTTCTTGTTAGTGAAGCGTTCCGTTATTCCATTCAGTTTTTCTACTTCCAAAGTTCGCCATGTAAATAGCAAATGCATCATGGTGCGGCACAACTGACTCTTAAAGGGAATGTGAGATGAGACTCTTATTGGTTTAATGCATGTTATGCTCAAAACACACCCATAACTCATTAAGAGAATTAGACCATGAGTCGCGTCCTTATTTTCCCAGCCTTAAAATAGCAAAAGTGGATTTGGACAAGCCCTTAATGCTTTTGCGCCATTTGCTTTAGACTCTGCGCCTAGATCCTTAAAATAGAGCCCTTAGAGAGTCAGAAAAACCACAATAGTGCGTTAAGCTGCTTTTTGCATTTTGGTCAGTGCAGCAACAAACCAATCATTGAAATGAATGGGCTATATTGTGCAGTGCTTTCTGAGTCTTGTGTGAAAGCCACTTCACTCCACGCAGTAATTTCAGCTGTGGGAGAATGAAACCACAGTGCGAAGAGAACACTGCATAGCATAAATTATTAATTTATAGCGATGATTAACGATAGTGATAATTATCATAGCAATCATTTTAGGCATCTGAAAATTTGTTGCATCTCCAGTTTTGTTTATATTATGATTAAAGTTGTTAAAGGTTTGCTGGTTCCTGCCTCCTCCTTCACTAAATGAGTGTGAGTTTGTATTCTAGTTAAGTCACGGTCACTAGAGTTTAAGCATGCGAAAGTCTGTCGTGCGACGCTGCGAAAGGGGCGGGATTAAACAAGATGATTAGAGTTCAAAAAAGTGATCGATTGCTCCTTATTTTAAATCTCTCCTTACAGAGCAGTCATGTTTTGATCTTCTAATGGTCTCACTTTATCACTTGATGTGATTTTTAAAGGTCAGAGTTCCCCAAGCTTGAACTTTTTAAAGCAGAGACATGCAAAACTTGTCACACAAGCTTGCATTTCCGGTCTGTCACAATCGCATGCGTATGAATGGAGCGAAAAGCACAGTATGACCACAGCTTTACAGTAGCATTGCCTGCTGTTTCAGGATAAACTTAAAGCACTTGTGAAAAAACATAGAAACCCCACCGTCAACTAGCATTCCAGAAATGTTATTGCAGAGAAATGCAGACAGAATGTAAAAGTATGGCTCATGATGACATCAGCTACATGCATCGGTTTGACTTGACTCAAAAGTATAAATTCAGGCAAGCGCCCTGTCATGTAATAATGTGATTTTGTGTTAAAAAATAAACCAGGGCTAAGCAATAAATGTTTCCATGTTTACCTAAATTAAGTTGGTCAAGTTGTAATAAGTTTCTTATGGCTTGTTTCCACTAAGTGGTACAGTATGGTATGGTTCAGGTCAGTACGGGTCACCTTTATCAGGCTTTCGTTTCCACTACAAAGGGTACCCTTTTGGTGGGCGTGGTGTACTAAAAAGAGTTTCAGTCGACGTCATTCTCGCTCAAATAAATGTGTACAGTAAAGCTGTACAGGTCGTTCACATTATATGAGAAGTTCTTCTAACAAAACAGATGCTTTAAACATATTAATACTTGTTTATAAATGTTTATTACTAACATTTCTATAAACATGATTTGATTATAACTGCAGATCAATGACAGTGTGACAGTGTTACAGCCTACTGTAACGTCTGCAATTATATAAAATAAATAAATAAATGCAACATATATGAACCCATACAGACCCTTACAGTCTCAGATATGTTACCACTTACAGATAAACTACACACAGCATACATTAAGTCCTTATTTGAGTTCAAAAACAACACGCAACATATACAGTAGCCCACAGTCAGAGCTAACCTCTCATCTGTATCTTTAATCTTCACCAGCACATGTAGCCTCTGTTAGAGAGTAATTCCGTCATTCTGAGTTCATAATAGTCCAAAAGGTGATGATAAACATGGCAGTTTGTTCATGATTTGTTCATGGCAGATTGTTCAGGTTGCAGAAACTATTTGCTCCTGTGTTTTGTTGGGCTTCTCCTTTTTTCCGCGCTTCACTCTCGCGTCTGTCCTTTTCTTTCTGAATGGATCAGATGTCGAAGACGCTTCATTAATCACACATGTTATTATCATCAGCTCAAGAAGTTCGTTATATGAAATCTAGACATGATCGCAAGCTCCTTGGATAAAGCGAAAACCGCTCGCACTTTTAGACTTTTAGACGGCCTCGTAAGATCGTGACGTGTCTCTGTAAACCAGGCAGCATTCAGCTGCGTGTGTAGCTCCACCTTTTGGTACCCTTTCTCGTCTTTGGTACCCTTTCGAAAGGGTGCCGAAAAGTGGTACGGTACGGATTAATTTGGTACGCTTTTGACAGTGGAAACGGCCATAAAAGCATACCGAACCGAACCGTACCGTACCGTACTACTCAGTGGAAACGGGCCATTAAGTTTACAGAAAACCAGATAGCAATATATTGCTATTTTGCTATTTTAATTTTTTTAATTAAGTGGAATTTATTTATAAACCAATTTCGAGAGGATCGTGTGCTTATAGTTTATCACAGCCGGTCACATATTAGTTAATCATGATCTCCCAATCATATGATTAACTATAAATAACCACAGCCTTCTGCCCACATTTGTCTTTGTCTAAAAGAAGCCCCCCACTCCCTCCCCATTCTCCTTTTTTACCATAGATCAGGCGACACGGCGGCCCAGTGGTTAGCACTGCCCCACAGCAAGAACACCGACTGCCCTGGTCTCCGCCAGGCCGGTGGATGTTTCTGTGAGGAGTTTGTATGTTCTCCCCGTGTCAGCGTGGGTTTTCCTCGGGTTCTCCGGTTTCCTCCCACCATCCTAAGATATACCTAATGCATGACAGACTTAGCAAATCAGACACTTGTCTAGCTCCCTATTTCTCAGGTATTCCCTAAGCTACCGCAGCCGGGGAGTTTTGAGATTCACCTGAGCTCAAGCTCCCCTCTCGCTCTGCGAACGGGAGGGAGCCCTGGGCTCGAGGATCCCTTGAGCTCAGGGCTCTCTCCCGGGACAGCATGTCAAACAAGCTTTGATGAATCGCCAGCTAAGTCTGAACTGTTGAAATATATATTTCACAACATTGAGCTGCTGCTGCTATGACTAATTTAGAGATGTGACCTTTTCAGTCACGAGCATTTGAATCAGCATTTTGAGCTTGTTTGACAGCTAAGCACTTGTTTTACATTGTTTATTATGAATAATGTAATTGCAGGATTGCTGATATCGTAATATATCAATATCAGGGGCAAAATATTGTGATAATATCCTATTGTGAGTTGACCTGTGATTGATGCAATGACATATGCTTGTATGCAGCCTGTTTGTTTTCTATTGGCTTCACTTTGTATAATATGCATTTTTATCAATTAACCAACTTGAGTGGCCTGAGTAAAATAAGAGCAAAATTGTATTATTGGGTGAATTATTTATTTAAATAAGCATTTTAAGGCAAGAAAATATCAAATTTTGCTTTCAGGAATCCGATGGACCCCTGATGCTAACGGCGTTGTGTCTTTTGACTGCAGAAACAGAAACTGGTGAGTCAAATCATAAAGCGTTGGACTTAAAACCCAAACCACTGTCAGTTTGATGGAGTCAGCTTGATTCATTCATATTAGAAAGAAAGTATATGCCAGCTGATCTGGATTCAGGAAGGTCTTTTCCTGAGCCAGCGGGCAGTGCAGGATTATCTGTGTGGATGCCACCCAAATGTCTGCTTGTGGCCAGTTAGACCCTGATCCCACCCAAAGACTTTAATCTCAGTCTTAAGTGGTTAACCGCTCAATGACCAGGTTAGTAGGACTGACACTACCGGCGTACGTGTCTGTTTATACAAAAGCAAACTATTGAAGTAAAATCTGAATAAACCTAAAGTGTACTTGTTAAACAAAACAAGATTGTATTCACGTTGAGCTTGTGTTACAGTTTTTAGTTTAGATTTAAAAGTCAAAATGTACTCCAGACCTGTTAAAGTTTCCTTTTTGTCAGTTGAATATAAAAGAAGATTTTTTAAAGAATGTTGTAAACCAGTAGCCATTGACATTCATAGTAGGAAAAAATACTATTGATGTCAATGTTTCCAACACAATTTCTTCATTTGTGTTCAACAACAACAACAACAACAACAGCAACAACAAAAATAATTATTAGAGGGTTGTAAATGATGACAGAACGTTCAACTGAAATGGTAGAATTCCTTTTAAAATGTTTAAAATGTAAATAATTATAAAAATGTGATTTTTCTTTTTTCTTGGTTACATTTATATGTGTTATTTATATATATTTGTTTATTTATATGTCAATATTTATGCCAATAACAATATAGATCATCTTTATTAAATTTATTTTTTAATTTAATTTAATTTAATTTAATTTAATTGTATTTAATTTAATTTAATTTTATTTTATTTTATTTTATTTTATTTTATTTTATTACCTAATTTATCCAAGGTCGCCACAGCGGAATTAACCAGTTTATTTTATTTTATTTTACAACAGCAACAACAAAAATGATTATTAGAGGGTTGTAAATGATGACAGAACGTTCAACTGAAATGGTAGAATTCCTTTTAAAATGTTTAAAATGTAAATAATTATGAAAATGTGATAGTTCTTTTTTTCTTGGTTACTTTTATATGTGTTATTTATATATATTTGTTTATTTATATGTCAATATTTATGTCAATAACAATATTGATCATCTTTATTTTATTAATTTTTTATTTTATTTTATTTTATTTTATTTTATTTT
>CAIGQZ010033231.1:2839866-2852056 GCA_903798205.1 Danio tinwini
TTTTTTTTTTTATCATAAAGTTAACATGAAATGCAAGCAAATGCATATAAAATACTTAAAAATTTTAATATTTAGAATTATTGCACAATTTGTAGATGTTTCTAGTATATTGTCCTCTCTGTGCTGCAGGTACATCCAGGCCGCCACATCCCCTAAAGATCTTGTGATTGTGGTGGATGTGAGTGGTAGCATGAAGGGCCTAAAAATGACCATTGCCAAACACACCATCAACACCATCCTGGACACACTCGGGGAAAACGACTTTGTCAATGTTATCGCCGTAAGAGCATGTTTAGGTTTTTAGTGTTTTTTTAGCATCAGTTTGTAACATTAAATCATTCTAAAATATGATTTGTCCTTTTCTTTAGTACACTGATTATGTGAGCTATGTGGAGCCGTGTTTTAAGGGAACGTTGGTGCAGGCAGATTTGGACAACCGCGAGGTAAGACTATTATCCACTTCACTTGAGCTTCAAACTAAAGCCAGTGACTCCAATCGGCCCTGCTGGATATCAGATCCTGTTGTTACCTCAGATGCTCTCACTGTGCGCTGTGTTGCTGTCGTTCATTCATTCGTTCGTTTTTTTTCCTTTTTTATCATTATGGCGTCCTGCTAAAATATATAAAAATATTAAAACCATTATAAGAAATATATAAAAGAACTATTCACACATATTGAGTAAATTTTCACAATTGTTCAATTGTGCTGGTTTTGATGCAATTTTGTTTTTATATATAAATAGCAGCAAATAATATTCAATATTACAAACAATACAAATATAATACAGAATTACCTATATATTCATTCATTCATTTGTTCATTCCTTTGTTTAGATATTTATTCTTTTTATCATTATACCTGCAAATTTTTTATGTTGAATAGATTACTGTTGTTTTCCCCTTAATTTTACTTTATTTTCATTATATTTTTATTCATTCATTTTCTTTTTCGGCTTAGTCCCTTTATTAATCTCGGGTCGCCACAGCGGATTAAACCTATCCAGCATATGTTATATGCAGCGGATGCCCTTCCAGCTGCAACCCATCACTGGGAATCAACCATACACACTTATTTACACACATACTTATAAATAATTTAAATTTAACCTAATTTAATTTAAACCTTTTTCACCAAACTTATTTATAAAAGTATTTAGTTCAATAAAAACAATTCTTGCATATGCCAGGAATTACAAAAACAGCTAGTTATTTCCTAAATTCACTTTACTTTATAAAATATAAATAGAAAACTGAGGTAAAATATTCAAATCATATAAAAATAAAAGTATAAAAGTATAAAAATATGTGAAAAAAGTCATGTTTCTCGAGCCAGTGTTACAATATTGTGCCGGTTTTGTTGGTGTAAATATTGACTTTTCTTAAAAAAAAGTGTTTATTTCTGAGAAATATATATGTATCAATATGTATGGTGGTTTACTTATTATTAAATAAATATTTAAAACAACTGAGATAATAAAATAGGCAAATGCTATAAATTTAAATATATACTTTAAATTTGAATAAAAATAAACATTTTACATATAATTTGTGATGGGCTATATTATAATTAATTAATTAATTCATTCATTTATTCATTTGTTCATTCATTTTCTTTTCGGCTTAGTCCTTTAATTAATCTGGGGTCGCCACAGCAGATTAAACCACCAACTTATCCAGCATATGTTTTACGCAGTGGATGCCCTTCCAGCTGCAACCCATCACTGGGAAACATCCATAAACACTCATTCACACTCATACACCATGGACAATTTTAGCTTACCCAATTCACCCGGAGGAAACCCATGCAATCACAAGGAGAACATGCAAACACACAGAAATATCAACTGACCCAGCCGAGGCTCGAACCAGCGACCTTGTTGCTGTGAGGCGATCGAACTACCCACTGCGCCACCGTGAAGCCCACTATTATAATTCATTAAAATAAAATAAAATTATATAAAAATAAAATATTATCAAACTATTTTTAAAATATATAACAAATAGATTTTAAAATCTACATAAAAATATTAAATCCATTATAAGAAATATAAAAGAACTCAAAGAAATCAAATCACACTTGTTGAGTCAAATTGTTAAATTGTGCTGCTTTTGTTGCAATTTTGATTTTATATATTAATAGCATCAACTCATACTAAATATTACAAACAAAAAAATATATAATACAGAATTACTATATATATATATATATGTATAGACACACTACCAGAAATCAAATGTTTGCATTACATACACTTCTTTTTTTCATAAGCTGTAGTAAACAGCCCGTCTTTATCTGACCTGTTTTTAGTCACATGATTAGAGATGACGGTGGGTGATTTGATCTGATGTGCAGCTCTTTTGCTTGTTTTATGTCAGAGGGCAGCAGGCAGGGACAAACTCTAATCTCTGGAAGAATTATAGAGCTATCAGACAGTCAAATCACTGTAGGTGCATGTTTCATCTTTTCCATTTTCACAATATCCATTATAGTTCCAGGAGTTCACTAAAAATGCCATTCGGATTGAATTAATAAAACGTTAAGCTTAAGACAAGACACTGCAGAGTAATAAAATATAAAAAAAAAATGATGTTTTTTTTTGTAATACATGTATTGTTTAAATATGCAAATGAAGCATTGATTAATTAAATATGCACTAATTTGCATTAATTTCTAGCACTAAATCGGAACACATTATTCGAAGGTTTCAAATGGGATTTTGGGAATCTCTTTTCCTCACTCCATATTTGGAAAATACTGCCTGAAACAAAAATGTTTTGTGGAACAAAATGTTGTATCCCTCTTTAAAATAACCTCATATAACCAGATATAAATAAAACTGTTAGGTTCAGTGTATGCAAGAGCTGCTGAAGTGGAAATTTCTGGCTCAGTGTGAAAAAACAACAAACTAATTTAGAGAAATCTGCAGACAAAAATTGATATAGTGCTATAAAAGTCTCCAGATATCTACAAAGAAAAGAGTGTAGGTCAGTTAGACGGATCTGGACAGCCACAGACTGGCTCTTAATACAGGTTGATGGGTCAGCAGAGCTCATAATGATATAAGTCACTCAGCGTCTGTTCACTGGGCTCACACAGATCCTCTGGCCCACATTCTCACATCAGCAACTTAGGGCCATCTTGTTTCCTCAGTGCATCTAGCAGTACAGAATATGTAGCAAACCCCAGTAACTTTATATTGGTTTGGTCTTTCTTTGTGCACATGTGGAAAAAATGTGCCATTCAGATTTAGCTTTACTATGTAGGAAGGGGCACTTTTTTTATACTACTAGCCCTTTGATCTGCATGTTTCCACCCGCAGCACCACTGCAGGAGCAATCATTTCTATTTTCACACTGACTTGTGTGTGCGCCAGAAAAACAGAAACAAATAAAAAACACTACAAATGTTCTGCTGTTGGATAAACCAATGAAAACCAAGCAACTGAGAACACATGTGGTTGAATGTCATAAAAAAAAAATGTGCTAAAGAGTGTGCGTAACATGTTATATTGTTGTTGAGGATCAGATCAATGCTCTTTCTGAAGGAAGAGTGAATGTTTCCATTCTATTTATTATGCGCATTTTGAACTATCACATGAAAAACGCTCAATGGAACGCAAAGATAAAGTGTGCATAAACTACAGTGGAAACACATTTACCAAATAAATTCTAATATGCGCATTAAAAAATGTCATGTGATTTACTTTTAACAGATCATGTGATAACAAAAATGGGTGCGGCATTAACCCTTATGTTATAGTAGGTATTTCATCTATGGGCTGCTGTTCAGTCTTAATTTAACTAGTTTTGTGTATCAGCAAATTTAATTACATTTTGAGAAAATGCTTTGAAAGTTTTCAAAAACTTAACAATACACTCTGCATATAAATTTATATATGCACCCATAATTATGTTAATAGAAAAGCTAGTAATGAACATTTATACACAAGTATTTATGTGTATAAAGCATCTGTTTTGTGAAGTGCTTCTCTTATGATATGTAAATGACCAGTACAGCTTTACTTTGAGCTAGATTTCCTCGAGCGAGAATGATGTTGACTGAAACTTTCTGTCGTACACCACGCCCACCAAAAGGGCAACCTTGGTACCCTTTAGGCAGTGTAAACACAAGCCTGATAAATGTGACCCGTACCGCACAGTTCCGTACCTTACTGTACCAATCAGTGGAAACAAGCCATGCTGGATTAAATTTAAATAAGCACCTCAGAACTACATTGAGTAAACAAAAACAGCATAGTAAATGTATTACAAAGATTCAAAACACTGAAAAAAAAATGGAGTTTTGATTAGGACTGAGGTTATTTACCAGATTTATGCAAAAAATGAAAAAATTCTTTTTTTATCTGATACATTTTTACAATAGTTTAATTCAGTGGATGCTTTCATCCTGAACATGATGAAAGGGTAGTACATTTGAAAAATACACAAGGGTTAATGGACAAACCAGTTGACTGACCACAATGTAAAACATCTGAAATGTTGTTTTTGTCATTCTGAAATCCCTTAGCCAAAGTCTATCATTAAAGTGGTTCTGTATTATTACCTCCCAAAACTTCAGAGGCTCTGCAATATTCCAGTTTTGTGCATATTTGTCTTTGGATGCAAGCATAGCTACCACCAGCACTACCAGTTCAGAATCAAAGTGGTTCAGTCTTGAAGTTGTAACCTCTTCCTCTCCATCATTGACTCTTGTTAGAACATGTAAGCAGTAGCTCATTTTAAGTGACACACACACACACTCTCAGAAATAAAGGTACACGAGTTGTCACTGGGGTGGTACCTTTTTAAATGGTACAAATTTGTACCTAAAAGGTCCATATTAATATCTCAAGGGTACATATTGGTACCTAAAAAGTACAAAAGTGTTCCTCTTAAAATTTGTAGGTACTAATATATACTTTTGAGGTACCAATATGGACCCTTCAAGTACAAATGTGTACCTTTTGAAAAGGTACCACCCCAGTGACAGCTCGCGTACCTTAATTTCAGAGAGTGCATATATGTGTTATTATTATTAATACTGTATGTCCCTTTTCATAAGATGCTTAAGTGTTTGAATGCAATCAATTTAAATTTAGTTTGTTTAAAGTTCGAAAAAGCTCAAGAAATGGTCATTCTGGTTTTGGTGATTTTGTTATTTGCATTTGTCATTTTTATTTCAGTTTTACATCATCATTCCTCAGTTTTTTATTTTTTATTTTAAGGAAGTTTTTATGTCATTGCTGTCTGAGAGAATATTATTGTTGTGTTGTTTATATACTTTTACTCTATACATTAACATTTTGAAATAGCTTTTAATCGTAGATGCTTTTCATTTACATTTTTGTAATTGTATGTGCCTTTTTTACTTTTTTATTTGTTAAAAAAAGGACAGAAGGGGATGAAAAAAATTAAAAACAAAGAACAAATCAGTTGTCAAATGGGTTACAGTTGAAGTACATGATCACTTATTGTTTACAATGACATACTCAGTCCATTTTTGCCAATACTTGTTGCACTTTTTTTTTAATCAAGTCTTAGGTCTCAGTGTCTCCATACGTGTATACGGTGTATTTCCTTTACAGTTCCTATCCATTGAGCCCTTGTTGGATGTTCAACCTGAAACCCTTTTTGAGTTATGGCTTTTATTACTACTGCTTACCAAAAATATTTAAATTAAGTATTTGTTAATAGTTGGAATAATTTCTGATATTTTCTCAAGGTATAATGTAATAAATGAGTAGTCCAATTCTTCTCCAGTTATCTTTTTTTTATTTCAGTCGCTTTTTCATACCAGAAGGGCTGCAGTTTTGGGATTAATTGTATATGCTTTTTGATAGTTTTATTTCATTTTGACCTTTCTTTCATGTGGTTAAAATTATGTTTAATAGTTTGGAATAATTAATTAATTAATTAATACCAAAACTGGTCAAAAGACTGAAACAATTTTTTTTATAATATATTTTTATTTTGACCTTAAAGACAACAGCTCTAAAGACAGAAAAGAAAAGGCAAACAAAACAAAAAAAGACAAAAGAAGACAAAAAAAAAACAAAACATTTTTACATCAGTTCCTCCAGTTTTATCCATAGGTTAAAAATGTTACACATATATTTCTAGGCCAGTGGGCAGAGGCAATATGGTGATTTTGCAATAATGACAGGTAATTAAAAAAGGGTTTCCAGGTGGCTTTGAAGCCAGCAATGCTATCAGAAAGATTGTGTCTAAGTCTCTCTAAATGTAAAGTGCTAGAGAATTCTAAAAGCCAGGATTTTGATGCCTTTTTCCATAAACAAAGAATAATTCTGAAAAGATAATAATGGAAATTTTTATTCGCTGTCTAGGAGAATATTATTGTTGTGTTGTTTATGTACTTTTACTCTAAATATTAACATTTTCAATGATATTTTAATTGTAGATGGTTTTCATTGTAGTTTTAGTAATTTTATGCGCTTTTTGATAGTTTTATTTAATTTTGACCTTTATGTTTAATGTTTTAATTAATACCAACACTGGTCAAAAGACTAAAACAGATATTAATGGAAATTTTTCTTTTCTTTGTGACATCAGCAAAGTAAAGTCTGGTCTTTACCTGTTTTGTCCTCACTTTTCCCCCCATCCCATCTCACCCTTTAGCATTTTAAGCTGCTTGTGGATGAGCTCCATGTAAAAGGGGAAGCTAAAGTGAAAAAAGCCATGAAGGAGTCTTTCCGTATCCTCGCTGACGTCAGTATCATTTACAATACTTGTTCATACAAATATACAAACCTGTGCCAACCCTCTGCATGCCACCGTGTTTTTCTTCCTGTGTCCAGGCCAGAGCAAATGGTCAGGGCAGCCTGTGCAACCAAGCAATTATGCTAATCACAGATGGAGCCATGGAGGATTTCCAGTCAGTTTTTGAGGAGTTCAACTGGCCTGACAAGAAGGTAACATGCAATCTGCTCGCTCATCAGGGGAACGGAGGCCGTAGCATATGACGTGCCCTTGTGGAAAAAAATGAAGGACCACATGATCATTTTTAACTTTTACAAATTTATTCTGAGTAGAATTTTAATATTGGTTTTATTGAGAACATTTCTTTCAAATTTAAAATAAAAACATTATGTAGCATACTTTTTTTCAGGAAAGGACATTGGTCAGAATAGCAAATGTTTTCAGCTGTTGCGGTTGAAAATCAAAGTTATTATACCAAATATTGATATCTTGCATTTTCTGAAGGGTTATTTATTGGATTTAATACATTTTTTTTAAAGCAAGTGCTTGCAAACAATGCTCATGGGCTGAATTTAAACAAACAAATGAAGTTGAACATTACTTAACTTAATTTGTTTGTTTAAATTCAGTCCATATAAATTGTTTGGAACTACTTACCTTAAAGAAATTTATCAAATCCAACAAATCCTTATTTCAATGTGTTTATAAAAGAATAAATATAAACATTTTTGAAAACATGGCACCTTTTTGATATTTTAGAGATTAGGGTTAGGGTTGTTTTTGCTTTAAGTCAGAGTTTCTCAACCATGTTCCTGGAGGACCACCGGCTCTGCACATGTCTCCTTAACCAAACACACCTGATTCAGATCATCAGCTCATTAGCAGAGACTGAAAGAACTGTAATAGATGTGACATCCAAAACATGCAGTGCTGGTAGTCCTCCAGGAACTTGGTTGAGAAACGCTGCTCTAAATTACATTTTTATTTTACATTTGGATGAAATGTCATCAGTAGTTTACTGAATACACACATAATTATAAATTATAAGTATAGTGGAACTTAATTTCAAGTGGTCTCTTAATTTTTCCATATCTTTGCTCATCTTAGAAGCAGAAATTAGCACATTTTAGATGAAATCGGAGAGCTCTCTGATCCTACATAGATAGCAATGGTCCAGAGACATTCAAAGCACATTGTCAAAACATTATATGTGACTTAAGTGGTTCAAATGTATTACATAAAGATTCAAGAATATGTTTGTGTGTCAAAAAACCCTCTAAAAATTCATTTTCACATCAGCTGTAAAAACTATTTACTGACGACTCATTTCAAGCGGTTCAGAATCACTTCTTTCTTCGATAGACAGTATTTATACTCAATTGATCAACTTTTAAAATTCACAAACAGCTACATTATATATTAAACGAGGGGTCATATCCAAAAAAAGCGAAATAGGAGGACATTAAGATAATGTCAAGAAAGAGACAAGAAGTATTCATAGCGCTTCACTTTTTCTACATTTTTTTATTACAGTCTTACTCCAAAATTGATTAAATTTATTTATTTTCTCAAAATTCTACACATAATACCCCATAATGACAATGTAAAAAATTGTTGCAAATTTATTAAAAATAAAAAACCTGAAAAATCACATGTACATAAGTATTCACAGCCTTTGCTCAATACCTTGTTGATGCACCCTTGGCAGCAATTACAGCCTCAAGTCTTTTTGATTATGATGCCACAGGCTTGGCACACCTGTCTTTGGGATTTTTTGCCCATTCCTCTTTGCAGTACCTCTCAAACTCTATCTGGTTGGTTGGGAAGCAACGGTGTACAGCCATTTTCAGATCTCTCCAGAGATGTTCAATAGGATTTAGGTCTGGGCTCTGGCTAGGCCACTCAAGGACATTCACAGAGTTGTTGTGAAGCCACTCTACTCATATTTTGGCGGTGTGCTTTGGGTCATTGTCCTGCTGGAGGATGAACCGTCGCCCTAGTTTGAGGTCAAGAGCATTCTGAAGCAGGTTTTCATTCAGGATGTCTCTGTTCATTGCTGCATTCATCTTTCCCTCTATCCTGACTAGTCTTCCAGTTCCTGCTGCTGAAAAACATCCCCACAGCTTGATGCTGCCACCACCATGCTTCACTGTAGGGATGGTATTAGCCTGGTGATGAGCGGCGCCTGGTTTTCTCCAAACGTGATGCCTGGCATTCACTCCAAAGAGTTCAATTTTAGTCTCATCAGACCAGATGATTTTGTTTATTATGGTCTGAGAGTCCTTCTGAGGCCTTCTGGCAAATTCCAGGCAGGCTGGTGGCTTCCGTCTGGCCACTCTACCATACTGGACTGATTGGTGGATTGCTGCATAGATGGTTGTCCTTCTGTAAGGTTCTTCTCTCTTCACAGAAGAACGCTGGAGCTCAGACAGAGTGACCATCAGGTAATTGATCACCTCCCTGACTAAAACCCTTCTTCCCCAATCACTCAGCTTAGATGGCTAGCCAGCTCTAGGAAGAGTCCTGGTGGTTCCAAACATCTTCCACTTATGGATGATGGAGGCCACTGTGCTCATTGGAAATTTCAGAGGAGCAGAATTTTTTCTGTAACCTTCCCCAGCCTTGTGTCTTAAGACAATCTTTTCTCTGAGGTCTACAGACAATTCCTTTATCTTCATGCTTGGTTTGTGCTTTGACGTGCACTGTCAACCCTGGGACCAATCATCTGAATTTACCACAAGTGAACTCCAATTAAGCTGCTAAAACGTCTCAAGAATGTTCAGTGGAAACAGAATGTGCCTGAGCTCAATTTAGAATTCAGCAAAGGCTGTGAATAATTACAGTATGTACATGCACTGCAAAAAAATCTTTTCTTACTTCGTTTTTTTGTCTTGTTTCTAGTCCAAATATCAAAAAAATTCTTATATCAAGAAACATTTTTTGGCAAGCAAAATATAATGTCTTGTTTTAAGAAATAATATGCCAATATTTAGTCAGTTTTTCCGTAAAACAAGCAAAATAATCTGCCAATGGGGCAAGCAAAATAATCTTGTTTTTCCTTTTGACATAAGATTATTTTGCTTACGCCATTGGCAGATTATTTAGCTTGTTTTAAGGAAAAACTCACTTAATATTGGCATATTACTTCTTAAAACAAGACAACATGTTTTGCTTGTCTAGAAAATTCTTCTTGATTTAAGAATGTTTAGATATTTGGACTAGAAACAAGACAAAAACATCTAAGTAAAAATAAGCATTTTTGCAGGGTGTGATTTTTACTTAATTTGCTACAATTTCAAAAAAATCTTTATTTTTTCAAATTTCAACATAAATTAATTTAATCCATTTTGGAATAAGGCTGTAACATAAAAAAAATGTGGAAAAAGTGAAGTGCTATTAATACTTTCCGGATGCACTGTATTTTCTATGTAACAAACAATGTAATGTTTTCAGGTACGGGTTTTCACTTACCTCATTGGCAGAGACATGACCTTCTCAGAAAATGTCAAATGGATTGCCTGCAACAATAAAGGTACATCTTTTCTCTGAAGTTGCATCATTATTAGTTTTTCTTGGTCCGTGTTTGAACTTGAAAGAATAGTTTAGAGAAAAAAAGACTCTCCCTCATGTGGTTTCAAGACTGTATTGCTTCCTTTCTTCTGACTGATGCTTTTAAGCTTCAAGAAGGACACAAAAGTCCCATATAAATGTAATATTCCTTGCTGTTTTTCAAGTATTTTGACATGTTTATTGTAGTTTCTGAATGGAAATTGAAGTGGTTAATCTTCCTGTCCAATCTCAATGATTTTTTTGTTGTTATTTAGTGAAATATATGTGCAGACACAAAGTTGAGTAGGTTACTTCAAAAAAGTAATAATTTACTATTACTAAGCAAATTTAAACTATTATTATAATTACTTTGTCTGAAACTTAGATTCTCAATAAATAAGTTAATTACTTGAACATAAATTTCAAAGCATAGACAACAGATTATTCAATTATTTAAATTTGGTTCATTGCGGACCTTTTAGATTTTTTAATTAATAATTCAAATGTAAACAATATATGTATTAAAACACAAACATTTCAAAGTACTGACAACATATTTCATGCCATATATTAGCATAAATTTACATTTCATTGTTTTTTAAGCATGTACAGTTGTGGGACAAACAAAAACTCTTTTAGCTGAAAAATTTAGTTACAGTTTTTTCCAACTGCTTACTCACTTTTCAAAACAGTGTCACCTTTTTTTTCTCTACACACAATTCTCAGAACTGCACACACAAAATGCAAAAAGCCTCACATTTCCTTCAAAATGTAACACTTCATTCAAAATGCCATAGACACATGTCAGAATAAAGCATTTGCATCAAATAGCACAGTATAATTTTGCATATACTATATAAACACTGTTGTTCTAAATCTAAAGCTCTTTAATAGGCTAAATAGGCTTATATCTACAGTTCAATACAGTGAAAATAATCTGCTGAGAGGTGGAACAGGTACACTGTAAACATCAATGCAATAAAGAAACAAACAAAAAAAGTATTAGGTCAAACATTACTATAGTATACAGTAGCATACAACAAAACCATAAACATACTGTATGGGAAAATGTAAAAATAAACAAAAAAAAAACATACTGTATGTAAAGCGGAAGTGTTTTCTCCAGAATATGTGTGTGGGGTCTAGGGGAAGAAAAATGTCCAGTGCCTGGAGAAGCTTTAAAACTTTACATTATACTTGCCAGTGCCAGTGTGAGAAGTATTTCTTTATTATTTTCTAATGGAATTTAAAGTTTTTTATGATTATTTAGGAACAATTTTTAAATTAAGGCTCATTTTGTCAAAACGCTACACACAATTTCCACATCCACACACACAAACAGCAGAACACATCAGTTCTTTTGCAAAATGAAACACTTCATTCAAAACTTTACAACACTATAACAAAACACAATGTTGACACCGTACAGAAAACACACGCTTCCTTCAATATAAATCTGTTTCCTTCATTTACACACTGCTGTAATCAATCTTAAACACTCTTATAATTTCTAACTGACTAATACCTATATAATCTGGGTTTGATTTGTTTCAGAGGTATTGCGATAAAGTACAAAGATATACTGTACTTACCAAACAGTGATAGACTGACTTTTGCCCTATCCTAACAAACCATACAACAATGTAAAGCTTATTTATTCAGCTTTCTGGTGATGTACAGTATACATTTCAATAGCAAAAAAATCTCCCCATCCCGTCTCCTGTTTTCCAATCTTCCTCACTTTCTTGCTTTCTCTTCCTCTTACTGCGACATTGCCTTCCATATTTACCGAACACTAATAATTATAGCTATACTACTGTAAACATATTTATTGAAGACTAAGAGTTTATTGCTTTTTATTGTGGTTCCAGCTGATTGGTGTGTACAGTTTTGCACCAGTGTGCCTGGCTTGTGTGTGTTAATT
>CAIGQZ010033231.1:2867023-2880799 GCA_903798205.1 Danio tinwini
TATTGACATTTTTATTTTCTTAAGTAGTGTTTAGTATGAAAATATAAGAATGAAAGTGTTTTTAGATCTGTTACTGTTATATCAACAATTCTAATATAACATTTAATTTGTCTCATTATTATTATTCCTAATTTCACAGACAGTACAGTATATTAAGCTGCAATACTATAGACGTGCAATTACACTAAAGTAATGAACTAACTAATGTATGACAGCTCAAATTTGTTAAGGTTTAACGCTATACGAGAATGTTTAGAGTGCGCGTTTATATGCGCAAAATACATTGGATATTTATTACTGCTAAGTTAAATACTAAACGTGTTCCTGAACTCGGCCTGTCATTCAAAGGCTCTCTTTCTTCAAAGGTCATTGCTTCGGCTTCTTCAGCAACTCAGGGATAATAAAGACGCTTACCCTGGCGTGCACGGTCCCCATGTTTAAAAGACGTTCACATTCAAGTGTCCTTAATAAGATGATAAACACAGTTCAATATTATGAACAGAAGAGTCCGAGCTCTGTCTCTCTGACACACTACAACAATCTCCCGGCGGCCGCCATGACAGTTCCTAACCACGCCCAGTGGGTTGATGATTGGCTCACTAGAACAGAACAACTACGTCAGGTTGGTCTCTGTCACAATTGATTTATTTTATATAAAACAAATAAATATGAAATGTTCTTACCGCTACATTACTCCCCAATACTTCTAAAAAAATATTTTTTTTGTAAATGTATTCGCTTTGTCATTGTACATAATGTGTTGCGCATTCCAGTAGGCGTGACCCATTTTTGATTGACAGCCAACTGGCAGACCATATCCATGGGAACAGGAGCGTCCTCGACTGTCTACAGAAGAGTTGTGGTCAAGTTTTCCTCTTTAGTTTCAAGTGTTTATGCGATTATTTTACACAGAAATGCGGCCGAGGTCAGCTGTGGAGAGCTGGGTTAGTATAAAGACTATTACAAATATAATGCCTGAAAATTTATGTTGAATTTCATAGGAAGTAAATTTTCAAATTACGCTAACGTTAATAACGTCACAGAGCATAGAATCATTCTGAGCTCTTTGCTAACGTTAGTCCCTAATAAAATCTTAACGCTTTCAAAATATATTCATTATTTTCGAGAGTCCTTGTTTATTTTAAAACGGTCAACTAAAACCAGACTGAATTTAAGTTTTAATTTGTGTTGTGTTTTACCATTTTATTAACGTTATTGCGTTTAATTAGGCATACCTGTTTATTTTTTGTCAATTAAGTTTTATTGAAGACACAGATTCAGAAAGAAAATAATTTTCTGTTTACATATTTTGTCCACATATAACATAAGCAGAGCAAATAAGAAAATAACTAAAAACATTCAAAATAATAAAAATAGAATAAAAAAGGAAAAACAATATGAAAATCAGGCCTACCTGTTTTGATGAACGTTCATTTTAAAAAAAATCTTTAAAATGTAAAACTTATATATGAGCAATTCCAGCGTTATGGATGTGACATTTGCAGTTAAAACTCAAAACATAAATTCACATAGAAAGTATATGTTAACTTTATATTCAAACAGCTGTTTATATTTTCCAAAACAACTAACCAGATAGTTATGGGATCTGAAAAATATCAATCTGTAAAGATTTTTTTATATTGTAACTGAGGAAAATAAACATGTGTTATGGTTTAATGGTTTTATATTTTTTAAAGTCTGTGAGTTTACAGTATACAACATGCTTTGTAGGAATTCTGTGAACTAAACTGCACAAGCCAAAAGAAATATTGCTAATCAAAACAATAAGAGTTGGCTCACTATAAAAACAAAAATGACTGGATGTGACACTTTTCTGTTAGGGATGTGACAGATGTGAAATTGTGTGACTTTGGTAAATCAAATATAATAGTTTGAAAACATTGACAGAGACATTTTTGAGTATTTTTAAAGTATTGTAAAATACTTGCTTACACAAAAAAGTAGAAACGGTTTCTCTATTATGGTAAAAACTAAATTTTTCCATGGCAAGGTTAACATTTGCATGGAATTGCTCATATGAATTTACACACGCTGATAAATTACTGCTAATATTCTGGATTAAAGCAGACCCAAATGTGCTAAGAAGTTTAATTAAACAATTTATGTTCATTTAAAATAATTAAAACACTTTATTCATAAAATATATTAACAATACAATAGGTTATATAATAATGTAATATATATTTTTGTGAAAACATGACAGGGAAAAAAATTTACCACAAAATAATATTTATACTGATTATATTCAGGTGTCATCATTATCACAGATGCCTGAAATTATACTTATATCATCCCTGAAAATTTATTAAATTGGACTGCCAAAGAAGTAAATTCTCAAATGAAGCTATTGGTCCCTAATAAAATCCTTGTTCTCCCCATGTGGGTTTCCTCCGGGTGCTCCGGTTTCCCCCACAAGTCCAAAGACATGTGGTACAGGTGAATTGGGAAGGCTAAATTGTCCGTAGTGTATGTGTGTGAATGGGAGTGTATGGGTGTTTCCCAGTGATGGGTTGCAACTTGAAGGGCATCCGCTGCATAAAACATATGCTGGATAAGTTGGCAGTTTATTCCGCTCTGGCGACCCCAGATTTATAAATGGTCTAAGCTGAAAATTAACTGAATGAATGAATAAAATTAATATATTAATATTAGTTATGTCATATTTTTGTATAAATATGACAGGGGAAAAATATTTACCACATAATATTGGTTTATATTGGTTATATTCAGGTGTCAGCTTCAGTACAGATGCCTCAAATCTCTAGTCATTTAGATTTGAGGCCTATAACCCAAGGACTCACCATCATCCCTAGAGCCAAAAGTGCATCTCGGCTGTCCTCAGGAGACTTTTCCAGGAGGAACACTCTCAAATCTGACTCTGGTAGGGTTTACCCAGGTGTTTATTATCTTGGTAAAGAGGAAAAAAATTTTTTTTTAATGTTATTCAATCTTTTTTATAGCCTCCTCTGTGCAGTCAGTGGCGGATGAGAATCTTTCTTTAGTGGACATTGAGAATCTATTGCTGGAAAAAGTCAAGGACAGAAAAGATGACTTGAAGGCTGCTTTTGAAGCTTTTGACCAGGAAGGCAACAAAACCGTCACCAAAGGAGAGTTCCGACGCGTTATCGAGGGGTTTCTTGTTCCGCTCACTGAGTCTCAGTTTAAGGGTCTGTTGGCTCAGGTTTGTTCATTTAGAATTATAGAAATCATCTTTTTCAGTGCACTAAATATTTTTGTTACACTAAGGCAGTAATTTACACTTAAAATGTAATTGAAATATAATTTATTCATATTAACTTTAGCTTGACTTAAAAGAAAATGGAACAGTTTCCTACATGGAGTTTCTCAGAAGACACTGCAAGGTTTCTTCTGCAGTGGGCAGGTAATTTATGATTCATTTATGCATCTTTTAATTTTATGAATCATTCTTAATTATTATATTTGCTTAATTTAAACATTTTTTTTAAAAGTCTCTTTATCAAAAATGCAGCAAAGAACTACTATTGTGAAATATTACACTCCAAAATTAGCTGAATCAACACAATCTTTTAGGTTTGTTTTGGGACAACTTAATTGTTTTATGTTCAGTCCATTAAAGGTAACTTAATCAATTTGTGTTGGGACAACATGAAGTGTGTGTAACCCAGCTTTTTTTACAGTGTACTTTAATTCAGTGATGATTTCTTCAACATAAATACAACACATAAATGAAAATGAAAAATGTTGGTTGCCTATGACTATAGTATGTTTGTTGCCCATTGAAGCAAACAGAAACTTTGAAGCAAACAGATCTGCTGCACCAGTAACATGACTAAAAACTATGAATGAGCACATTCTGATCCGCTCATCTTTTTGTCTATATTTCAGTCTCATTTTCTTTCATTAATGATACATGCAGGCCTGTCTTTGCCTCATCTTAGTCTTGGAAAAAAAAGTTGTGAATGTTATTGTTATTTTCGTTAACAAATTAAATTTAAACATTTAAAATTGTCATATAGTAAAATAAATATAAAATGTTTAATAATTTAAGTATAAAATGTAATTTATTTCTGTAATTCAATATTATTTATTTTGTGACATTATAAATATCTTCACTGCCAGTTTTCAAGTGTAATTTATTTCTCTAATAAATACAATATGTGACTTTATAACAGGATTCCGAGCAAGAGTGGGAGATACAGAAACTTGTCACTTGGAGAACTACAGTGTCGACTGAAAGATAAGGTAGATAACTTGGATTTTATATATTTACCTGTACATGCTAGTATGTAATATCCCCAATTATCATCATTTCAGATCAGAGGCAATTTGAAAAACATCACCAGGGCTTTTCGACTGTTTGACTACAACAACGATGGTCAGATACAGCAACATGAGCTTCGCAAAGTATTGGAAGGATACTGCTTTTCCATGAGCCAGCTGGAATTCCACAGGTCCCCGTTTTTCCATTAAAAGGGGCTATGTGTAGAAAATAGAACAAAATAGCTTCTCATTAGCGATGAGTTTACTGGTGGCCATTAAGTGAACTGCAGCCATTTTTATTTTTAAAATATGTATTTTTGAGACTATAGATTTTATATAGCTTTATATAATTCAAAATGTCAAAAACAGTTTTGATAAATGTTCTTATTTAAAGCCTGACTCTGTAATTACATCATGTACTATGATTGCCCCTGAGAGTACAGTCAAGCTTTAAAGAGGAAGATTATCAAAACATAATTTTTTAAACAAGATGCTAATAATCTAATGGGATTCAGTGATTTATGCTAAACTAAATTAAAAGTGCTCCTGTCAGACCTGGCAGATCGGCTGAATGGGTTCAGTAATGGTAAAACTGTTTAACTCTAGGGAACTTATAATGTAAAATGAACCTATTTCCAAAAAAATGTATAGGTCTTTAAATGTATTGTCAATAAAAAAAGAGATTAATACAAACAAAATTCACACATATAGCCCCTTAAATTGCACTCTCTCGTATTATTGTTTTTTTTAATACCCAGAATCTTAAATATTTTCTGTCCTTTCCTCCAGACTGTGGTCCCATTACAGCATGAATAATGGTGACACAATATCTTACAAGGAGTTTCTTGAGAAGCTTGGTGTTGACTGTGAAAACTATCGAAAAATTCCTCCAGATTCAGTACAACTTGGTACAGTTTTGCAAAATAACTGATGTAATGTGACAAAGCATTTTAAAGTAGTTATTAATAATGTCACCAGTTAGATCAGAACAAAAATAAGCATTTCTTTATGCAATTTATGCAAGTTTTATATCTGAATTTTACATTTTCAGCACTGAATTGGGAAGCTGTCAGTCGCAGTACCACAAGACCTAAAAATAAGACAAACTTAAGGAGTTTTTCAGCTAAATCCAGAGACAACTTAGATGACATTCAGACTAAGTTTTTGAGCAAGGTATCAAAGAGATCGTTTTTTTATTTCATATATTTTATAAATATTTCTACAAAAAAAATCTGTTCTGTGGCATTAAACAGATGAAGAAGGACCATAACCTTGTTGAAAAAGCTCTGCAAGCGTTTGACATTTCAGACAGTGGGTTTGTTTCTCTCGAGGATCTCAGATCTGTTCTCAGCAATTTCCTTTTCACCATGGATGATACTATCTTCAGGGAATTGTTGAAAAGGTAAGAGAGATTTTAACATGTTGTTACCTTAATGGAGACTGATCCAATGTTAGTAAAATTTTAACAGTTCATTAGAAAGCAACAGCACAAAAACATTGAACCAATCATAAAACTTTGAAAAGTAAAAAAAACAAACAAACTGTGATATAATTCATTTATTCTTACAGATTTGGCGTTAGCAGCACAGAACCTGTCAAATGGAAAATATTTCTTGGATTGTTTAAAGATGACATAACTGTTCAGTAAGTTGAGGTTTGGCTTTTATAAATAAAATGTTTTTTTTTTATTTGTTGAAGGATTAGTTAAAATATATTTACCTTTAATTATGGAAATTTATTTTATTTGCCTCAATCAGGAAAGATTCTGTTCCAGTAACTCCAGACACATGCAGTATTGAAGCAATTTTGTCCAAACTACGGCAACATGTACTTAATCAGCCTCTTCTGGACCTTGATAAAGTAATATTTGAGATTCAGAAAAACCTGATATATGATTGTAAATCAACTTTATGTTTAGATTTTCGTAATAATGATTGTTTCTGCAGATCACTAGAGGATTTATCAGTAGAAATGAACTATTCAGAGCTCTGGAAAATATAAATCTCACCGATGAACAGTTCACAGTTCTTGCTGATTTCTTGGATGTGGATCATACAGATGCCATAAATTGCCAACAGTTCCTTGACTTCCTGCATCTCCAAAATCCAGTCGTGGTATTACACAACATTATTTTTAGAACAGCCTTTTTTTAACCAGTTCTCATCAGTCTAAAATACACTGACGTAATCTAACACCTCCCCATTTTTCAATAATAATTTTTTTTCATTGGCGAATATGTAATATTTGATTTGTTCTCACAATACCTGGAAATACAATATTGTTGAAATCTTTATAATATGTAATCTTAAATTTACTAGCATTTAAATTCTTTTCAGTCATTAAAAACAAGTTGCTGCAGACTTTTTCCAGAATGTTGATGTTTTTCCAACTGAAATGTAACATTTAGTAGGGGGCGTGATTTTTAGATTTGCGTGGGAGGGGTGTGGTTAAGCATATTTCACCCAAGATGTCAAACTGATGCTGTCAGAGAAGGACTGCATTCCAGAACGGAAGCAAATGGACATTTTGATTAAAAATTACCCAATTAATAGATTAAGACTAACAAATTGCCCTAGCAAAATAAAGTATAAAACTTTTTTGACTTTAAAAAAGTACTTAAAATGTGATTATGTAAGTTTTTCTTAAAAATCTAAGGTAAAATAAGTATGAACTATTTGCATGAAGTGAAATGTGTTTTAATTTGATCCTTAATATTTCATGAACTGTGACAATTTTTTTGCACTGTAATATTATTGGATAACATTTTGTTCATTGGCGACGCAGTGGCGCAGTAGGTAGTGCTGTTGCCTCACAGCAAGAAGGTCACTGGTTCGAGCCTCGGCTGGGTCAGTTTGTGTTTCTGTGTGGAGTTTGCATGTTCTCCCTGCTTTCTCCCTCCATGTTTCCCCCACAGTCCAAAGACATGCGGTACAGGTAAATTGGGTTGGCTAAATTGTCCGTAGTGTATGTGTGTGAATGAGTGTGCATGGATGTTTCCCAGAGATGGGTTGCGGCTGGAAGGGCATCCGCTGCGTAAAAGAAATTCTGGATGGGTTGGTGGTTCAGTCCGCTGTGGCGACCCCAGATTAATAAAGGGACTAAGCCAAAAAGAAAATGAATGAATGAATTTTGTTTATTTTACTCTAAAAGCGAAATATGTGTAAATATAAGTTTGTATGGTATCAGTGATCACGTATACAGCAGTTTCAGCTTTCAGTAAAGAGTAAACTAACAAATTACCGTTTCCCCATAACGATGCCATTTATTTTACTGACAATAAAAATTGCTATTATATCGATGCATATATAATTTGCTATAATTGAGCTAACTGAAGTGGTTTTCATTTGAGTAGGCTCTTGTAACCAGGGATGTGACACTGACAACAGGGTGCGAATCCAATTGCAGGTTTATTGGCAGGGTCTCTCTTTAATATAGAACAGTAGTTACTTTCCCAGGTAATTAGTTACTTTTATAACTGAGTTACTAAACCAGTTACTACTAAACTAGTAACTAATTACTTTATTTTATTTAACATGCCCATATTCTACTTAATAAATAAATGAATAATAATAATAATAATAATACCTGTAGTATATCACTGCAACCCAGTAATAAGAATCATTGAATATGTAATTAGAAATTTCTGTGAAGAGTCATTTGTGGTGGCTCCTACTGAATTTCAATGAATAAAAAAAGTCCAAACATTGATTCCCTATTATTAAATGTCATTATTATTATTTTTCATTCTTGACAGTATATAAAGTGTTGTTTTTAATAATTCCAGCAGACTCCAGAACTCAATGAAAAGGCTCAAGCTAGATTACACTCAGCAAGAACAGTGAAGAATGCTGTAAGTAACCTGCACACTCATTTTACAGCCTGTTTTTGTATGCTAACTTCCACAGTTGACCACCAATATGTTTTCTATTACACATTTCTATCAATCTCTTAGCAGATTGAAAAGATTCTGAAGGAGAAGATTTCAGAAAACTACGACGTGCTGATGGAATCAATCACAAACACAACCCAAAACCAGAGTGACACCATTTCTCCAGAAGACTTTAGGAGATTGATCCAACAGCATGTCATACCGCTGTCTGATCACCACTTTAGCAAGTGAGTCTCGCTTTTCTGTCTTCAATTGTACCTCTGCATACTAACTAATTCCCTCTGTTTGTTCTAAAAGGCTTTGTGAACCATTTTTTGAAGATGGAAATGTAAACTACAAGCTGTTTTTGAAGAGTTTTGGTCATCCAGAGAAAATCGAGAGCACACTCAGTATGATAGAGAGGTTTGTTTAAACAAAAAAAAGATTCACACCAGTAATGTGGTTCTCTAATTTTTATATATAAAGTTGCTTAAATACCTTAATTTAACAAAAAAAATATCCAAAGTATACTTGCAGTCAGATTAATTGTCAGTATAATTCAAATGTGTTAATTATTAGGTAACTTGGTCTGTTAAATTGAAACAATTAATTTTATAGTAGGTGTATTTTAATATTATATTGTAAGGAAGCATAACTTCTATTGTATTTACTGTACTTTTATGTGCTAAATTGATTACTTACTTTAAGTATATGCGTGTATAAGTTCATTACATGATTGATTAGTGAAAGTGAATCTTAATTTGTATTACAAGTACATTAAAGATAAATTATGAGTATACATACCATAAATGTACTATTAACATGCATTGTTTTTAACATAAACTGTATTCATTAACATAAACTATCCCTATTGAAAAAAATCTTTATAAACTATAAATTATACCAAGTGTTATTCAAGTAGTACACATACAAGTACTAGTACATAGAAGTTAGGATACTTGCTACATGAAGTAATGTATACTTCAATATATAAGTCAACATTATTTAAATATACTTCATAAAATGAACTTAAAATATGCAATTTTTTCATAAGGCAATAAGTATTTTTTGTTAAACTACAGGGAGGAAAATGCACATGAAGCTTCTATACTGAACATAAAAGCACAAGCAATAAAGGATGTTGTCTTGAGAAAACTCAAAGACAGGCTTCAGAGGGACGGGATGACCATTCAGGACTATCTGATGTCCAGCAGAATCACAAAATCTTCACTTAATCTGAGAGATGTCTGTAAAGTAAGGCCTTTGTGTTAATCTTTTGGTTGTGCATAACCAGTATGACAGCATGAACACAACATTCAAGCACATATATTGCATATATCGTTTTTGCATATGTTCATATCATATTTGCTTTTAGATTCTAGATGATTGTGGTGTTTTCCTGGAAGGACACCAGTTTCAGATGCTTATTGATTCTCTTGGTTTTAATTTGGGTCCAGTTTCTGTTGCTGACTTTGTGGGCAAATACAAAGGTTTGATAGCTTACAACACAATGTTTTTTCATCACAAAAGATCTGTCACAAACCATAATTTATATAATTTCCATTTACCACAGAAGTGACAATGCCAGAAAAGGATGATAGTCAGACCAAGAATGCTAAATATTCCACACTTTTGACTGCTGAAGACTGTCTAGGTCAACTTAAAAAGAGGATCAAGGAGTATCATGGGGTATCAAGACAGATTTTTGCTTATTTATAGATTTTTTTTATTATATTACATGTTTTGTGTATATTTATACAGTTAGGTCCATAAATATTTGGACATTGACACAATTCTAACATTTTTGGTTTTATACACCAACACAATCGATTTGAAATTAAATGAACAAGATATGCTTTAACTGCAGAGTGTCAGCTTTAATTTGAGTATAGGTATTTACATCCAAATTAGGTTAACGGTGAAGGAATTACAACAGTTTGCATATGTGCCTCCCACTTGTTAAGGGTCCAAAAGTAATTGTACAGAATATGCAAACTGTTGTCATTTCTACAGCGTTCACATGATTTGGATGTAAATACCCTCAAATTAAAGCTGACAGTCTGCAGTTAAAGCACATCTTGTTCGTTTCATTTCAAATTCATCGTGTTGGTGTATAGAGCCAAAAATGTTAGAATTGTTTCGATGTCCAAGTATTTATGGAACTGTATATACTGCTATGGAAAATTTATTTTGATTTCCTAACTCTTTTGAAGTTAAAACATTAGTGATGTATAAAAATGAATATAAATATTTATGAAATCACAGCACCTTTTTGTTAATGTGTGAAAAAAGTTCTTAATGACTACATTTTACTTTAAATTTGGAAGAAATATAATTAATAGTCCAAAAAAGATTTAATAAAATGTTTATTTTATTTGAATTGTTTTACTGAAATGCAAAACTATAACTTTCAAATATAAATTTTATAGTTTGTTCCATAGCTTCTTTGTTAGTGTGTGGATCTATTGTTTTTGTGTGTACATTGTAAATCAACAGTACTTGCTGTTGTTTGCAGGATGCTCTGACTGCTTTCTATCTCATGGACAAAAACCGAGATGGTTTAGTAAATCGGATTGACTTCAGAGCTCTGTTTGACAGCTTGATGTTTGTAACTCAAGAAAGGGAGTATCAGAGATTGCTCGACCTGTTGGGTCTTACACCCGGTGCCACACTCAACTACACTGAGTTCCACAAAAAAGTCCAGTCTAGCGGCAAGATAAAATCACACTATCACGATGGCACATTGTAAGAATCATATTGTGAATCATATTGTCACTTGTATTGAATTAATCTGTTTTTTTTTAAAAGCTAACATTTCATAACTTTTTTTTTTTTCAGAAAAGACGGAATTCTTGACAGTGCATGTGATCAAGTTCATGAGTACCTAGCAGCCATTGCACACAAACGGCCTTCAGAGATCTCAAAGGTAACCATCTAGTCCCGTTCATTAAAATTGCATTGGGTGCGTATCAGTCAACTCCCTTGCTCCTGCTGGATTAGTAGTTTGTGTAAACGAATTCGAGCACTGGTAAAAACAGTGATCATAAGTTTGGTTCACTACACATTGGGACACTGAGTATGTCATGAGAACACCCTCATTGTACAATATCAAAACTCATTTATAAACAAAAGCAGAACAATATTTTTCATACATAAAGTATTTTCTATCTAAAAAATGTAATTGTTCTATATACTGTTAAGGGGCATAGTGAGCATCAATACACCCCTATTTTCATGGTGCATTGTGGGACTTTCAGGGATTGAGTGTTTCAGTACACTGGAAAAATTTTTGTGATTGGAACAGCACTTAAAATGGTTGTACGCAGATGTACATTCATTCATTCATTTTCTTTTTGGCTTAGTCTCTTTATTAATCAGGGGTCGCCACAGCTGAATGAATCACCAACTTATCCAGCATATGTTATTATGCAGCGGATGCCCTTCCAGCCGCAACCCATCACTGGGAAACACCCATACACTCCCACTCACACTCAGAAACTATGGACAATTTAGCTTGCCCAATTCACCTACACTGCATGTCTTTGGACTGTGGGGGAAACCAGAACACCCAGAGGAAAACCACACAAACACGGGGAGAACATGCAAACTCCACACAGAAATGCCAACTGACATTATTAACAATAATCCATGTTTACAGCAATATGCATGTACAGTATGTGTTTAGTTTAAAATTAAGGCCAAAGTCAATTGGAAATACATTATCTTAGAGTAAGAGATCAGAAGTAATGTAGGGTGCAGGGAATCTGTTACTTAGAACGCATTAAACATGCACAAATGATCAATGGAGTAAAAAGTGTTTAGCCCTTGTATTCTATTATTTGGGATAAAATATTTCTTTAATAAAGTAAAATATTATTGTAGAAATGCATTTTAGTAATTAGCCATGTTTACAGCAAAATGCATTTTTGTTAGCAAGAGATGTTCTATTTAATTCTTCATTTAATCCTCACCAACTGCAGCGCGTATTGTTCCATCGCAAAAGGGCTTGCATTCACTAAGAATAAACTAACATTGCTGCTCATGAAAAGACCGTTACTGCTATTAAGATGATGTATGCAAATAATAAGTTATATTTCAATATCATCTGTGCAATATCACACACCACCTGTGAGAACACATCACAGTTATTATCATTAACTCAGTTCATCTTATTCACGTCAAGCAGTGTGTGCAGGACTGGTGGGCACATGCAGATTTTTTTTGTTAGTTTTGAGTAGTGCTGATTTCAAATGCAATAAATTTGTTGATATAAAACTTGCTACCAAGGAAAAAAAGGTTAATTTCGAGCCCTCTATCATCAGCAGTACTCTTTCAGTTTTTGAAGACATACCTTAGTCAAAATGAATGAAGTTACTAAGTTTATAGTAATATCACTACAACATTTCAGATGACAAAGTTAGATAACATTCTCAGTTCTGCTGTAAATGCTTCTCTCTGAACATTGGACATTGATGATGTCCGCCAATAATATCCATAACATTAGGGCAGGTAGTAAACTGAAGTGTATCCATTTTAGCAGCTTACCCTAAAGACAATGAATTCCAGTCAGTTAATTCACGCCGCGTTAAAAGCTCATACACGCTCTCAGCCGAGGCAACCAGGGCGTCTGAGTGTATTTCTTCAGAGGTGTTCAAAACTGCCGGCATCCAGCAGACTGAAACCACTTCCCTGTCTATAGGGTGTGCAAATCAGCTGTTGTGCACTTAATGAAACTACCCTTTTTAATGCAAACCCTTCCCTCTTTTGCCACACAACACTCCCATTAAACAAAGCTGGACTCACCACTTTCCTTACAAAAAATAACTGCAGTAAACTGAAGTAAAACTGCAGTATAACTGCAGTACAAGAGCAGTATATAGAAGTATAACTGCAGTAAAATAGAGTACAATTGCTAAATTGCAATACAATGAAGTATAAACACAGTCCAAATACAGTACAATAAAGTTCAACAGCATTATAAGTTGCAGTAAACTGGATTAAAAACAAGTAAACTCCGTCTTTACTGCACATGTGCTGCTGTCGTTTAATATGCCAATGGTGTGGTAAGAACTGTACTGCACTTGTGTTACAAGGTGTTTGTTCTTTTAATCTTCCAAGAATATTTTGTACTTTTTTTAGGGAAGTTTTTTGGATTCAAATAATTTTCTTGTTGTAAGAGTTTATTTGCAAAAACGAATAATAAAAAATAACTGCAGTGAACTGAACAGTACAACAGCATCAATAATGCAATAAAGTTTAACAGCAGTAAAATCTGCAGTACAACTGAAGTAACATTAAATAAAATGAGAGGGCCCTTACAAAAATACTAGTTTAAAAAAAAAAAGAATACTGCAGTTTTATAAAGAAATACTGCAGTTTTAGTTAACTTCTGAAAAGTGCCATTTTTGGACATGAAAAAACTGCATTATTTAAGTATTTTGCAGTATTACTGCAAAACAACTGAAGTCCTACAATACAACCAACTGCAGTACAACTACTGCAATACAACTGAAGCACTACTACAGTACAACTACTGCAATACTGAAGTGATACTACTACCATAATGCAGTACAACTACCGCAATAGTACTGAAGTACTACAACTACTATAATACAATAGAAATATATACTCTATAGTATTCTATA
>CAIGQZ010033231.1:2885799-2916966 GCA_903798205.1 Danio tinwini
CTCGTAAAATCACTCTGGATGCCTCACACCCAGCACACTACCTGTTCAAACTGTTACCGTCTGGTCGGCGCTACAGAGCACCAAGCACAAAAACAGCCAGACACAGGAAAAGTTTCTTTTCTCAGGCTATCTACCTCATAAACAGTTAAATATTCCCCTACTGTGCAATAAACGTGCAATACTTTCTCATAACCACTTGTACACAGCACCTTATAACCTGTATATTTACAGCATATCTGTACATACAACTCAACATCCAGATCTTTTTGACTAACTTCATCTCTGTTTAATGTTTAATGTTTATTGCCTTTTCTTACTTGTATTTAATTTTGTGTTGTCACTCGTCACTTTATGTACACTGGAAGCTTCTGTTGCCAAAACAAATTCCTTGTGTGTGTAAAGCACACTTGGCAATAAAACTGATTCTGATTCTGATTCTGATACAGTACTGCTACTGCAATACAACTGAAGTACTTCTACAATACAACTGCCATACCACTATTGCAATACAACTGAAGTGGTTCTACAATACAACTGCAGTACACCTTTACTTTTCCTGCTCGGTGGACAATGGTTTCTAAATGAGGTTTCAGAAGTTGTATTGCTGAAGTACTACCACAATATATTGTATTGCACTTTTCAGAAATTAAACTAACTACAGAAATGCATCTACAATACTGCAAGACATAACAAAACTAAAGTGCACTCTGAATACTTATGTACATTAGTGCAATAAATTGTTTAACATGGATTGCAGTAGCAGTACTGCATTATAGTAGTTGTAATACTTCAGTACTATTGCAGTAGTTGTACTGCATTTGTACTGTAGTAATACTTCAGTTGTATTGCAGTAGTTGTACTGCAGTTAGTTGTATTGTAGTACTTCAGTTGTATTGCAGCAATACTGCAATATGCTTAAATAATGCATTTTTTTTCATGTCCAAAAAACTGCACTTTTCAGAAGTTACTAAAACTGCAGTATTCTTTTAAAAAAAACTGCAGTAATTTTTTGTAAGGATTTCCTGATTTTTTTTCAAACTAGAGATGTGAAAACACCCTGCTGAGGCCAGGGTGAAAACACCCTGCTGAGGCCAGGGTGAAAAAACCCTGGCCGTTTAAATGGTGTAGTATTAGATAATCATGATGTCTAAATGGCTTCCATAATGAAATCACCTCAGTGTAAAAGAATTTAATAAGAACAAAACAGAATGAGTGCTTGTATAAAGTCAACTTTTCACTTGTGCCAATAGGTCTTTTGTCACTTGGATAACGACTGTAAAAGCATCATAACCAAAAATGGTCTAAAGCAGCTGCTTTTTAAGTACAGCATGCCCATCACACCAAATGAGTTTGAAATACTTTGGAGCAGGTAAGATCAGTTTCATTCACTTTATAGTGCATAGTTATAGTTATATAACGATGCATAGTATAGGCAGTTTACCCAAATATGAAAAGTATATTATCATTTACTCTCATTTTACTTGTTCCAAACCTGTTTCTCTTTCTCCTGTTGAGCGTTATTGAAGATACTTGGAAGATAGCTGAAAACATTTACTTCCATAGCATTTGTTTTCCCTACTACGGAATCAATGGTTACATGTTTTCAGCTTTCTTCAAATTATCTTCATTACTGCTCAGCATAATAAAGGTTTATAACCAGCTAATGGTAAATAGTGAGAAAATTTCATTTTTGGGTGAACTATTTCTTTAATCCATCAATACATTTTAATCCAGAATCAGTATTCATCATGGCATTAACAACAAACATAAACAGCTGGAAAGTATTCAAACAAATGCCTGTTGTCTGCCCTCATATATCTTTCACAGATATGATGAGGAGAGCAAGGGCTTTCTCCCCCAGAAAGAGTTTTTAAGTAAGCTCAAAATCACATCAAATGAAGATCAGGAACATCAGGAACAGCCCGCAGCAACACCTGACCTAGAGTTTATGCTACAAAACCTTCGGTGAGAATCAAATGAAATGACAAATATGCTGAAATGGTGGATGAAAACGTCCTTCATACAAATGTGAATCTGTGTGTTTGAAGGAAGTGGATCAGGAGTGACTTTGAGAGTGTTAGTGGATGTCTTGTGGTTATGGATAAAAACAAAGATGGACACGTGACTGTGACAGACCTGCTGTCTCTTCTATACAGACATGGCTTTCAGCTAACAGAAGCACAGTTTGCACATCTACTAAGCCTGTAATCCTCCATTACAGATTTGTTTGTTTACTCAAACTATGGTAGGTACTGTTAGTCACCTATTAATTTTTTTTTTCAGACTTGGCTTTGACAGCGGTCTGAAGCAGCTGCCATACCTTGATTTCCTAAAGCATCTTGTTGGACCTCCGGTTTCTAGCGGGTCTGTATTTGACCCTTCTCAAGGTCTGCCTATGGCCTCTCCAGAAGAAATGAAGGACGGAGAAGAGCTGAGCCCTGGAAGAGCCATACAGAGAGTCAAAGAGCTGGTTACTACCTCCTCAGATACTCTCTTCAAAGTACTGACTATTTAAATAGTTCATTATTACTGCTACAGAGAAGTTTTAGTTTAAAACATTAGCTTCTTGAAACATTCCCACATGAACTAAGACCTTGGCTTTTCTAGGCCTTCTCTGCGTTTGATAGGACTGGAGATGGTATGATTCCACAAGCAGAGTTTCGGCAGGTGCTGGTCCATTTCTGTATGTGTCTCTCTGATGTACAGTTTAAGAGGTTGTTGTCTGAGCTGAGAGTGAAGGAAGGAGAGGAGATTGGGGTTGATTGGAAAGAATTTCTCCAAGTCTTCAACCTCCACACCCAAGAGGTCAGACTTTTGGCTTTTTCAAATCCTTATCAAATCAAGAATAGTTTAAATTGCATGTGTTGTATATTAAAATAACTGTTTATTTCCTTAACTAGACAGCAGATGAATGGCTGAAGAAAATCAGTAAGATGCGTTTTCCAAATCAGACCCGACCTTTAGCCATTGCTGACATTTTGAGGCGGGTACAGGAGGTTGTGACGGCCCGCATCTACACTATAACCAAGGAAATGGTAGACCTTGACTATGCCATTACAAACACAATCTCCAGGTCTGACTTTAAGATCATCTGTGATCGTCACTTCATGAGGCTTACAGATGAGCAGGTAATTTTCAGTGCATACTGAAACGGTAATGTAAGTAACGCCACGATTAACCATTTTGCGTTTCTCAACAATTTTGAATCTTGTGAAAGTGTGTGAAAAGCTAACAAACAATTCTCCACACTTTCAATACTTCCTCAAAATGTAGTAAATGTAATGTTTCCTTTATCAGACAAATAACATTGTTCATGTGTGCTGAGTTTGAACTAATTGAGAAAATATCTTAAAATCTATTGACAATTGATGCCAGAGGCTGCGTTCTTGTTAGTGTGCTCGACTCCTTGAATGCTGCAAGTAGGACCAGAATAGTAAGTAATGCACATTTACAGTATAAAGCACATTTAATGTGTGTTGCCACACATTCAAGGCGATTTATAATTGTGTAAGGGGGTCTCTCCACACCACCACCAGTTTGCAGCATGCACCAGTATGATGTGAGGGCACCACAGGACAGTGTCAGTGTGCTCACCACACAACAGCTGCAGGTGGATAGGAGAGACAGTGATGCATCCAATTCAGTGGATAAGGATGGTCAGAGGGCCATGATGAGTAAAGGTCGATGGAGGGAATTTGGCTAGGACACTGTTACTGTTTACAAGAAGTGCCATGGGATATTTAATGACCACATAGTGTCAGGACCTTGGTTTAACATCTCATCCTAAAGACAGTGCTTACTGACAGTGTCCCTATCCCTATACTGGGGCATTATGGCCCGCACAGACCGCAAGGCCTCTGCTGGCCTCACTAACACCCTTTCAAACAGCTACCAGGCTCAGCCCTGATAAGCTTCAATGGGCAACCAGTCTTGGGCTGCAGGGTGATATGGCTGTGGTTTTATATTTGTTATACTGATTAAATTGGTGCCATGGCCCGGATAAGAATGAGGTATGAAGAATGATTGTAACTGAAGCCAATAGTAAGACCTTTGCAGGTAACTTTCACTCTGCTGACCCTAAGAGGCACACTGGCGTGTAATATCAGAGACTCTAGTCTTTAGGATCTTTGTTAATGTGCCTGCCTTCTATGGTGGAATGTTGTTGCATATTTTGCTTGGAGTGGCGCAAGTTTAATCAGAGGGGTTTGCATTAGTGCCTTGACTCGGGTTAGAATGAGGTTTATGGGGTAAGTGTAACGCAACCAGAGAGTAAGTATTTTGCAGGTAGACCTCAAGAGTCCTACTGACACTATAGGCTGCAGTCTTGAGAATCCTTGTCAATGTGCTTTTCTCCCATGTCTAAACCCTGCTTTGAATCCAACTAAAAATGGTGAATGTGGAACCAGAGGTGTTTTAATGGTGCTATTACTCAGATGGGAGTAAGGGTTGGGGGCGAGATTAGTATTTAAATGGATTTAAGATGTTGATTTATGTTGTTGACATGGGAGAAAAAATCCACTTCCAAAGATAAATACTAATACTTGAATTGATACGCTTACCAGTTACTGTTGGTATCGCTTTATTTTACAGGTGCTGAGTAAATCTCCAGAGCTGAAATTTAGATTATGGTTATGGCCTACTGGTTTTGACATGCTTAAAGTTTTGGATCAATTGTAAATGCACTGGGCCATCTGACCAATCAGAGCAGAGTAGACTGGATCGGGGGTGTTTAGAAAGCCCTTGCACTGTGAGAAAAGAGCTGATGCTGCAGCATTAGAATTTGTTTCGGTCTTGGATAAATGTAACTCTTTAAAGTTGCATAAAACAGGCACTTAAAGCACATAATTAACATATACAGAAACTTTATTTAAGAGTAGCCTCTTCAATAGCTCTTCAAAAGCCAATTAACTCTTTCAGTTTCAAAACCTGTGGAAACTTCTACCAGTTAATGACTTTGGAAGTTTGGAATATCGGGAATTTCTGAAAAAGTTCAGTGAAGAACAGAAAGGCCTGGAAAAGGCTAAGTCATTACCAGGTTCTGCAAGGTCTACAGTGGAGAGACCAGCATCTCTCAGACGTCCCAAAACCGCACCCTGCTCCTTGAGACGCTCAACGGTACAGTGCATATTTGTAGAAATTATCACATAAAATTGGAGTCTATAAGTATTTCCAGTGTTATTTACTGCCAATACCCCTGTCCACAGTCATCAGTTTCTGAGCATGTTCAGAGGCCATCCACAGCGAGCAGAAGGTCTGCACCCCTGCTGAACTGTGAGGATGTGGAGATGAAGGTGCGTCCTAAGATCCAGGGTTGTTGGAGACACATCCAGAGGAAATGCAGACATGCAGATCCTGAGCAGACAGGAGAGATTGATGTGGATGTCTTCCTAGGTAAATTATTGAGGACAGATATACTTTAATTTGTCCATGTACCTTTCAAGCGCAAAACACAAGATTCATACATTCATAAAATTGGGGATTTTCAGATATTTGAAAAGTAAATGAAATTATAAGTCATGAATTTTTCTACAGTGACGTTGACTTTGCTCATGTCTAGAATAAAAAAATGCTCACAGTCTGATTTCTAATCAGTCCTTTTCAATAAATTGATATAAACACTTTTTATGTTATTTAGTGAAATATTATTTTTTAAGTTAGATATAACAGCATAATTATTATTAGTAACACTTTACACTAAGATTCCGTTAGTTGTTAGTTAATGTATTTATTAACATGAACAAACAATTAACAATTCATTTATTACAGTATTTATTCATGTTTGTTAATGTTAGATCATGTAAAACAAGTTGTTCATTGTTAGTTCATTTTAACTCAGAGTGCATAAACTAATGTTATTACACGGCTGTCTGGTATTCTCCATTCTGATTGGTATGTTCCAAGGTATGTTATTCAGAGAACTTCGAATCATCAGTGAGTACGTTCACTTCCATATAGTTACGCCCACATTTACATGTATTTGCTTGTCTGTCATGCCGCTGTTTTTCACTGTTAAGCGCCATGCTGTGACTGAATAATGTGCAGGTTAGTGTATGCTCCATTTAGCTCCATTTTCGTTTCTGCCAGCTTTGCTTTAATTAAAGTCTAATCTAATTGTTATGTTTTGTGGCAAGTTGCCATGTAATAAGCTGGATAAAGTTGATCCGTGACCATGATGACTTTATTCTGCCATAACAACCTACTGAATGTACTTAATCCATAACGTAACAAGCAATTTGGATTTGAATAAAGCATTAGTGAATGTTGAACTATGGTAAATAAATGCTGTACATTACAAATGTCATTATTAGTTAATGTTAGTAAATATATGAACTGTAATTAACTAAAGAGACCTTATTGTAAAGTGTGAAACAATCATTAATGTAATTAAATATATAACTTGTATGATGTATACTTTTATTCATTCATTCATTTATTTTCTTTTCGGCTTAGTCCCTTTATTAATCTGGGATCGCCACAGCGGAATGAACTGCCAACTTATTCAGCATGTTTTACGCAGCAGATGCCCTTCCAGCTGCAACCCATCACTGGGAAACATCCATACCACACTCATTCACACTCACACACTACAGACAATTTAGCTCACCCAATTCACCTATAGCACATGTCTTTGGGCTGGAGGAAACCAAAGCACCCGGAGGAAACCCACATGAACACGGGGAAAACATGCTCCACACAGAAATGCCAACTGACCCAGCCGAGGCTCGAACCAGTGACCTTCTTGCTGTGAGGCGACAGCGTTACCCACTGCGCCACCCTGTATACTTTTATTTAAAATTATAATATCAGAATCACCTAGATAGATAATGGTTAAATTCATTTGTTGAAAAGGAAATCATCATAATAAAGTTCAAATGAGAATGTTAACAAATTACACTTTTTAGGGGCCAAGCAGCGAAGCTGCGAAGGCACCTATTGTTTTTGTTTTGGCATTATTCTTCTTCTGCCGTGATTTGAATGGCAGCCCATATAACCGTTCGTTGGAAAGTTATGAAATTTGGCACATGAGTAGAGGACATTGGATTTATCAAGCGCCACCACTTGTCCAAAGTTGCAATTTTAAAATGGTTATAACTTTTGAACTGTAGGTGGCAAATTCAAAATTCTTTTTTTCCTTGATTCATTGGTTTATGCCAATGCAAATTGGCACCAAATTAAAAAAATCGTGAGGTGTAGTTTTTTTTCTAAAATTATGAGTTTGTAAAATGTACTTTTTCGAACTCGTCCTAGACGTTTAAGTCAATTGTCACCAAAATTGAACCAGGTCATCTTCAGACCATGCTGACAAAAAGTTATCAAAAGAAAGTTGATTAGTGAAACGGTTGTGAAATTGTACGCAAACGAATTGTTCAAAGTTGTCGTAAAATTGATAATTAGGCCATATCTCGCAACGCTTTGGGTTATTCTCACCAAACTTGCTGTGTGTTATTACAACTATGGTGTGAGGTTGCCTGCACAGTTTTGGCGCAGCGCCACCTAGTGGTCAGGAGATACAAAAAAATGGCTATTTTTGCAAATATCTTGTGAGCTCTTGGGCTAAAATTCACGAAATTGGTCTCATTGCATTCAGAGGGACTTTCTGAGTCGATTATGGATATTTTTCCATATTCGCTATTTTGGGTGTCTACCATTTTGAATTTTAGCCAAAAACGCCATATTTTATCAACACATTGAGGTATTGCCACCAAAAATGGTAGGCATGTTCAGCTCCATACCCTGAAAGTGCTCAAAAGAATTCGGACCAGCACCACCTTGTGGTCAAAAGTTATAAAGAAATTTATAAAAATGCTAATAACTTCTGCTGCATTAACCTTATTTTTACGTGACTGGCCTTGATAGATTCCTTGGAAGGTCGTGCACGCATTGATACCAATTTCCATAAATTGACCAACTTTCTGTCTGCCATTGTTCTCCAAATGAAAACGATACTTTTTCAAACTCCTCCTAGACCATCAGTCCGATTTTCACCAAATTTGACTCAGATCATCTTCTGACCATGCTGACAAAAAGTTATCAAATTCGTAACTTTTTGTGTAGTAAAGTTTGTGTATTACACAGACAAATGTGCTGACATGATGCCAAACAACATGTGAGGCTGTATCTCTGTGATGCTTAAAGATATCAACATCAAATTTAAGGTGTCTTTTTGTCATATCACAATGAACAAACGTTAAAAATTTGGTGACAGCGCCACCTATGGTTCAAGAGTTATACACCATTTATTATTCATTAATAATGACTCTTACAAATATGGTAATAACTTTTGACTGCATATTCAGATGTTGACGAAATTAAGCTCAAATTATTCCTTAGGTGATGCTGAAAACATAGATACCTCATATGCAATAATTGCCAAAACTTTCTGTCCGCTATTTTGAATTGGTTCAAAAACGTACTTTTTCAAACTCCTCCTAGGCCATTGGTCCAATTTTCACCAATTTTGACTCACATGATCTTCAGACCTTGCTGGCAAAAAGTTATCAATTTTGTGTTGATAGGCAATACGATTGTTGTTTACTGCACCGACAAATGGGCTGGTACAATGCCAAACTGCATCTGAGGCTGTAAAAGTGCAACGCTTATACATATTGACACAAAACTTAACGGGTGTCATTGTCACCTCACACTGACCACGTTACATTTAGATACGATTTGGTAACAGCGCCACCTACTGGTCAAAAGTTATAAACCAGTAAATTATTCAAATTCTTGTTTTTGCTTACATTTCCAGTTAAATGGACTTCAAATGTATTCAGAACTCTTTGTTTCACTTTATCTGGTGCTCTATAGAGCTTGCTGCTCATGGCCTCTGGACTCATGGACTTTTCATGGTGCCTCTGCATTGCTTGGCCCCGCAATTGCTGCTTGCAGCTATATTTTGTTATTAGATTTGTTTTCTTGTAAACAGATTTTACTTATTTAACTGATGTTTTTGCAGGGATCCTCCAGGATCTCCACATTGAGTTGAGTCCATCTGAGTTTGAGCAGCTGACAGTCAAATTCGACATGAAAAGCAACGGCCGCGTCTCTTATCCAGACTTCCTGCGGCACTTTGTGCTCATGTTCAGTCCTGAGGTCAATACTTCATCCAGCAGACTCAGACTGCAGCTGCCCAGAACACCTGTGAGTTCACTGTTCTCTTTAGTAATTATACAGCATGATCAGTGGTGGAAGTATTTACACTATTATGCTTAAAGTGTTAGTTCACTCAATGATGGCATTCATATTAATCCAATCCCCATTCATTCATGTTTGGAACACAAATGATGATATTTTAAATTAAATCCAGGAGCTCTCTCATCCTCCATATACAGCATATACAGGTCTCGAGTCGTCCAGAAAATGAACTAAAAACATTGTCAAAACATTCCATGTCACTTCAGTGTTTCAACACTAATCATACACTGTAAAAAATAAAAAGTTTAGTTAACTTAAAAATTTAAAGCAACCGGTTGCTAAGAAATTTTGAGTTTATTAAACTTCAATGGTTAAAGTTGTGCCAAATTATTCTTTTAAGTTGACCGAAAAGGCTGGTTTAAGTTAAGTATACTTTATGGAATAATTTGGCACAACTTCAAACACTGAAGCTTAATAAACTTAAAATTTCTTTGCAGCCGGTTGCTTTAAATTTTTAAGTTAGCTCAACTTCTTATTTTTTTAAGTCTCCTCAACTGAATATTTTACTTTCATTGAACAAACAGTTCCAAACATGCAGCTGCATCATTTGTATGAGTAAATTCAACTCTGACCTCAGAAATATGTCCACCTAACTTACAATTTTAAACTGAGTTAACTGTTTGTAAGTTGGATTTTTTTGAAAGTGTACAAAGCTCCAATAACACTTTTGCTCTCCAAAAAAACTGTAAACACAGCTCTTTTTGGGCCTATATTTTCTCTCCCTTTTCTACTTTTTCCCCCTTCCTTTACTACAGGCGATTTAACTTACTGCCAGCCATCCTAAACAGTCTTAAAATACTTTTTTTTTTTTTTTACATGAAAGAAGGCCTTAAAAAGGCAGCGATTCTTAAATTCATATGATCATGACATTAGTTTTCGTGAGAAATTGTTTAGTTGTGTTTCATTTTAAAGTGAAGCGCATGTGTAATATCTGCAGTGAAGATCATCATCGTCATCATTATTGCCTTCAGTGTTTACATCATTCAGGACCATTCAAGGATTGTACCTCACAATTACAGATTTCCTTATATTCTTACGTCTCTGCGATGCATTGTGTATATAATATAATGATAATGCATAGTCCAATCATGTCCTTGTGTCAAGGAGCTGCTTCCAATATACACAAGCTGCATCCCAAATGGCACACTATACACTGTGTCACAATGATATACACAGGAGACCCAAATGCAAGTAAATGCAAGATGATTTATTAGAAGGAATAACAAGAGTCACAACTGGTATAGATCTCACCAGATATAGTATGGAGCAAGGGTGCTCACACCAGGAATTCAACACGCTAAACAGCGGTAATAGTTCATCCGAGAAACAGATCTGAAGTGAAGTCTCTTACTGATATCTCACCAGATATTGAGGGAAGGGGAGGTTAGAGCTATGGAGCAACTCTCGAAGAAATCAACACGCTACCAGCAGTAATAGTTCATCAGAGTAGCGGATTCAAAATTAAGTCTCTCACTGATTTAGTTGTCATCAGTGCAGGCAGTAGGGATGGTTGACGTGAAACTGACGTTTCGACACAGTGTCGAGATCCCGAAGCGCAAGTTTTTCAAAACACTGCACCGAAGCATGGTCCGAAACACCCAGGTCACGTGACTAAAGGGTTTCGAAACACTTGGTCATGTGACTAAAGCGATTCAAAGCATCGATCTGTTCAGAAGCGTTTCGAGACCTGGCGAATGCGCATTTGGCTGACAGGGTCTGACAATTCTTCTGTCTGTTATGGCCTAGTGGACTGTGCGTGTGCATGTTGTAACAGAACTTCAAATTACTTTTGGGTTCGAACCCAGATTTCTATAAATACTCTGAAATCATGATTTTATGTATTTTAATCATGTTACTGTTTTATGGTGTAGTCCAAATAGGATACAGCTGCTGATACGCCATCAATACAGCATCGTTTTTGTAACACTGTAGGACAATAATTCATTTTTACAGTACTCTGATGGTTGGGTTTAGGTTTTGGGTAGACATAAATAAAATACACTAAATGGGAAATTTAATGATAATACAAATATTTCTTGTTAACTTCTGGCCACAACCGTGTCTGATCTAGCAACAACCCTGTTTTATGACCAAAACAAGACATATTTATTCAGAAAGTGTTTATTCGGATGTCAGACCAATGTTGAAACAAAACGATACAAGAACAGAGCAATTCAAACTGATAATAAAGCATTTCAAAAGAGCAGTCTCAGCCTGGATTCAAACCCAGTATGCCCACATGGTAGTGAGGAACCCTAACCACTCCACTAATCCACTTGTAGGTTCGATTTACAAAGTGGAGTTTAATACCTCAATTTGCTCAACTGTTCTTTGCTGACGCTGTTCCAGTGCAATACATAAAAAATTACCACTAGGTGTCACCGTAGAATGGGGTTTCGAAACGTTTCGAAGCTGTGAACACATTTGCTTTGACTGTTTCAGTGTTTTATGAAGCCTCGCTTTGCCCACCACTAGCAGGCAGTTGTAACAACATCAATGAAACGGAGACGTACATAAGGTCCAAATATAACAGATTTAAGGCGAAACACCATCAACAGATCGAGCGAGAGCACCTAACAGGAAGCAGACACAGGAGTGAACAAACAACGGACTGACAAACGCTATCTGCAAACACTGAACATATAAAGGTGCGCGGTAATGCACAACTGCTGTGACTGATAGAAAACAGCTGAGTGAGACGAGTGGTAACAAGACATGTGCCAACCCAGCTGATAAATGTAAACACACACACACACACACACCACGCAATGAAGATAAACCCAAACAAACACACCCACTTCCCACAAACACACACGTAAGAAGAACAGATAGATCCACAATCGTGACACTATGCTATTATCCACTATGTACTGATGCACTTACACACTCAACAGCAGAGTATATAAATGTAGTGTCGTCCCAAATGGAACACTAGCATTTTTTTACTAATTCAAACCATTTTCCAGATGATGTTTGACGATTGCCAAATAAGCGAAATGACTGATCAAACTACCAAATAATACCTTCCATGAGTATAACCGCATTCACCATCGAGAGGCGGTATAATCACTCTCGAGGGAGAATACTGCTTTGACAATCCAAAATAAATATGGTAATCAAACATCAGTGCTTAAAAGCTCCGCCTCGTCCACTACATGAGCGAAGCAGCGGCTGTTGAGTGTCCAACATTCCACACTTAATTTTAACGATTGAATAAGTGCATCATCCAGGTAATTAAAGTGCAATTATTCTTTTTAGAGTTTTCTGTCTGAGCGCACTACTTACACTATTTATACAATAAAATGGTGCAGAATAGTGCATAAGTATAGCTGCGTCCCAAATGGCACACTATGCACTCATGCACTATGTACTTATGCACTTAACACTCAACAGCATAGTATATGTTTGTAGTGTTGTCCCAAATGGAACACTAATGTTTTTTTTACTAAGCGGAAATTCAACCCGTTTCCCTGATGACATTTGACGGTTGCCAAATCAGTGAAATAAACAAACAAAGTACCAAATAACACCTGCCGTGAGTATTAACGCATTCTCCATCAGGAGGCGCTATAGTCACTCTTATAGGAGAATTTCTCTTTCACAGTCCAAAATAAATAAAGTAATCCAACATGTGCGCCCGAAAGCTCCGCCCCTTCCGCTATGTGAGCAAAGCTGCACCCGTTGAGTGTGTGAAGTGTCCATCATTACACACTTCATTTTACCGGTCGAATGACTGCATCAAAGTAATTAAAGTGCTTATTTTTTATGGATGTCAGTGTAAACGCACTACTTACACTATTTATACTACAAAAAGGTGTAGAATAGTGCATAAGTATGCGATTTAGGACGCACCTTAAGTGATTTGGGATGCACCTAAGATATTAATGACTAGTGGCGCCATCTAGCGGCGATGTGTGGAGCTGTCCTAAGAGTGCTGCAATTTTATATTGTATTTATTTAACATCACTTTAAGCCAGTTTTGCAACTATAAACCTGTTTGATTAATAGGTGACTATTAACAGACTAAAACTTTGAACCGCTAAAACGAAAAATGTATGATAAAATGAAAAATGATGTGGCCAAGTATCGAATATTTATAACGTGATAGGTAATAATATTATAACTATTTTTACTATGTGTAATGTCTAGGGAGCATGTGATGAAGAGTTGTGTTTATAGCAGCAGGTTTGAAAGCACAGACATAGAGGTGTATAGATTTACAATGGGTCTGATCAGATTTGTTATGTGGGTTTTTGGCCCACAAAAGTGTTCTTGGTGTGCAACACACAAATGCTTGGCACATAAAATAAATGTTATAACAATACTAAGCGATCCATTTTTTCCAGATATATAGTGTAGCTGTAGTTTATTTGTTTCCTCCCTCAGATGAGTCCTGGTCCACTCAGCGCACAGTGTGTTGAAGCCATGCTGAGGATCTCCAGGCCTGTCCAGCTCTTCTGGAGGCAGATGAGGCAAACGTTCATCTCTTTCGACAAAGAGCGCATTGGAAAGATCTCGCTTCAGGACTTCAGAAAGGTACAGGACACTTTCTTTTACTAATTTCAGCGTAATCATTGAACAACAGCTCGTGATGTATTTAATCATGCATTTTGTTTTGCGTAATATTTTTAGGTTTTGAGACAGTTCAGTGTGAATCTGTCAGAGGAAGAATTATTTCATTTCAAATCTTTTTTTGACAAGAACCTCTCAGGAAGGATTTCATACAATGACTTTCTGCGCATTTTTCTCAAATGAGTTTTGCGCTCTGATTGTTCTGCTTTTGTCACAGTTTTGAAAATAAATAGATTTTTCTGATCCTTGATTTCTGTTGTTTATTTATACAGCAACACATTGATACTGATTACGATGTTGTTTATAAATCAACATAAAATGTTTATTAAAATAAACTATATAAAATGATATATTTGAACATTTTATTTAAATTTTTGTTTAGATATATTTTATTTTTATTCATTATTGGAAAATAATAGTGCTTTTTGCTTCTTTCCAATCATTAACTTGCAGAGACGCAAGAGAATACAACATTAAATTTTATTTAGAATGAAATAAAATTCTAAATATATAACATAATAATTTTATTTAGATACACACATATGCATATTTACTATTTATTATAAACTATTTTTAAGAAATCATGATTTTAAAGATTAAATATTACAGGTAGTTCACAATAAACAAAAACCAGACCAATTCTTAAGGCTTAAAATTTGGATCATACTTTAAAATGAGGTTCCATTAGTTAATGATAGTTCTTGTATTTACTAACAAGATCTTAGAATAAACATTAGTTGTGCAGAATTTATTAATCATGGTTCAACATTTACTAATGCACTGTTAAAATTCAGAGTTGTGCTTGTTAACATAAGGTAATGTTAACAAGCACAACTCTGAGTTAACAAGAACTAAAAATGATGTATTTTCATTGAGTAACATTAGTAAAACTCAACAAATACTGTCAAAAACACACTGCTCTTTGCTTTTTCACGTTTGTAAATACATTAACCAATGAAACTTTGTTAATCTTAGTCCCTTATTTATCAGTAGTCCCCCACAGTAGAATGAACCGGCAGTTACTCAGACATCAGAATTATTGTATTTTAATAAACAAAAAAAAGGATAATCATGTTTACAGAAAATGTAAAAAAAAACAAACAGCACCAAGTAAGAGCATGTGGATAATTGCATAAATTATATCGGGATGTTCATGTTGTATTTGATTTTACAGTATTAAAGGTCAAGAGATGATCGTGTACATTTTCGTGTACAACAGTGATGTAGATGCTTCCTCATGAGGAACACATAAAGCCACATTTACAATCAGTGACTGTAACTATGTCTTGTTGTGGCATTGTAAAAATTCCTAATATCATGGTAGACCCCTTCCAACATGTAAAAAGACGTAATGTGCCACATTAGGTACTAACAAAGCACTGTTTAAACAGATTTTGCAATACAGAATTTGAAAATCTGCTGGAAAAGTTGTACTTAAAATATTACTACACAAAATACGGTCCATCCTAAAATGAAATAACCAATGCAAATCAAGTATCAATCCCTGATATCACGATGAAATAAACCAGTGCTCAGAACCTCGTACACTAAACTACTAAAAGTAACATCAATGACTCTAAAGCATTAACGGAACATTTCACTTTTTTGTGGAAATAGGCTAATTTTACAGGTTCCCTAGAGTTAAACATTTGAGTTTTACCATTTTTAATCAATTCAGCTAATCTCCAGGTCTGGCAGGATGAATTAAATTATACCATTAGCATCTATGTTAAATTACTATTATTATTATGCATTACAGAAAATAGCAACTTTTCATTTGCCATCAGTCCTAGCACATGATGCAACTACCAAAGAGTCAAGCTTTAAATAGGAAAATTATTAAAACTCTTTTGTGTGAGATGCTAATGGTCTAATCCGACTTAAGCAAAGCTAAGCTAAATGTGCTCCAGCCAAACCTGAAGATCAGCTGAACAAAACTCAACAGTTTAACTTGAGGGGACTTGTAAAATTTGCCTATTTTTTTAAAAAGTAGATGGCTCACTTAATGTAAAAGATAAATTCCAATTCCATAGAAATGCTAATTCCTAAAAGATCTAATGGAAATTCATTTGCAAAAAAAAAAACGCCCCAAAAAACGACTCTATACTTTAAGATAGAGGCATTTGAGATTTCAAAGGCCTCTAAATGAAGTTCAGAGGTACAGTTTCTGTAAAAGTGTAGCAGCCATTGGATTCTCCTTGTGCAAGTCGGGCCACCTTGCATGACACTGGTTCCTCCAATCGTTCCTGAAATTAAAATGTAACAGAGCGACACACAGGAGGAAACCACCAGCGCTCTTAAAGACTCCTGGGTTCGATTGTGAGAAGAATGGAGGCACAGTATCTCTGAAAGAGCATCAGAAGGCTTCGTTTGAAGTCCCCCATGGTGTTTGGTCCTCATACGCCCCAGTTTTGGGCTTGAGAGGAGCTGCCGATGTCTGGGATCTGATCGGCGAATGACTGCGTCATCCACTGGCCATCCTGGACCTGGCCAACAGCACTTGGGTTCGTAGGAGCCTTGTCAGCTGTGTTGGCTGGAGATTTGAACACAGAAATCCATGTTAAATTTGAATTGAAGTGAATGGGGACCAACAACATGGCTTCTCTAAGTGTGAGTAAATGCAAATTTAAGACTTTGAACACAGTTTAAACATTCTTCAAAACACAATCTGTTACACACAGGGTTCTCACTCTTTCATGGATACCAAATCCAAAGATTTTTTTTTAAATCACAAATAATTTTTAATCAAGCACATTTGCAATTCACACCCCAGTGTGTATATATACCATGAAAATCTTTTCTGTATTTAACATTTCACTTGTACTTAATATTTTCATTAAAATATCATAAAATATCATGTTCAAAAAAACTTTATTACAATCAGTTGACTTAAAAACTGGTAATATTCAAATGCAGTTTCTGAAATATTGATAAAATACATATTTTTGTCATGTATAAGACTTAAATTTATAAAGTTATAAATTTCTACGTTTTTTTGTTCAGTTTTTGAAAGCAGCACAGAACAATTGTTGAAATAACACCATAAACTTTAAAGGGCACCTAGGTTACCCCTTTTTCCTGATTTAATATGTCTAAACACCCATCAGATTATTTATTATAGCTTTCACTAGATGGTGTTTTATAGGTCTCAATAGATTTTTACTGTTTTTGTGTACTGCGCCTTTAAGGCTAGTCCTCCCCGCCCATCGTTTCCACGTGCCTGCCGCGCGTGCCTCAGTCTCCGTCCTCGGCTGCCTCAGACAACAGACAGACATGAAGGAAGCAGATCTCACGTAACGTTTGTGACAAATACTACAGTAAAACCTTTATCAATGATTATTTAGTGAATTTGTTGTGTGGAGCTGCAGGATGAGTCACACGCGATGTCATTACAAAGTTCACGCACACACACAGCGCAGACACACACACACACACACAGCGCAGACACACGCACATACATACAGCGCGCGCGTTTAGCTTTGCACTGTCTTTGCACGCAAATGTGACAGGATACAGGTTAATCTCCACTGCTGTATGGATATCTGTTACGATAATGTACAAAATAAACCTGATTTAATGTCCACAAACCTGGATTGAAGCGTCTTTTATTATTGTTCTGACACGCGGCTGTGGTGATGAAGTAAAGCTTAAGTAAATCGATGTTATTCATTACAAACATGCACTGTTTTAAAACATTTTAAACTTGTAAAACTCACTCTTGATCACATTTGATGATGATTGATGATCCTAAACTGAACAGACTTTTTATTTAGGGTTGATTTGCCCATGTCCTGTCTTGTGGATATGAATTGTTACTACGGAGACATGTTAATACGCAGCTGTCAATCAATATTGGTGGGCGGGGGGGCCGTACTCCTACGTCAAGTTGCGGTTGGTCTCAAAACAGCTCCAATTGGTCCACTGTTTTTATGTTGTTAAATTGAAAAAAAAGGACTGAGTGTGTTTATATCACCCCAATATGATGGTATATACACTATACCTACACATATGTCTGTTCAAACAGCTTGAAAAGTAGATTTTTCACCATAGGTGCCCTTTAAATTCAAGCACTTTCAAGGACCTATGTTAATTTAAGAACTTTCCAGGCCTTGAAATCATATCAGTACTTTTAAGAAGCGTGGCAACCCTGTACACAGAAGAAAGACGGCACCAACCATTCTCCTCGGATGCAGAGAAATTACAAAATCCATTGCTTTGGCCTCCTTCAGGTACAGCTTCTCCATAAGCTCCTCCAAAAGCGGCTTCATAACCAGGATCGTACTGCTCTTCCTTGACTGCAATCCTCTTGGCATCCTCTGCAAGAGGGAGAGAAGATGAAGAGGTCAGTGCAATTCGTATTTTACATTGGTTAAGAAAAGAAGGGCGATGAGAAAAGTTCTGCTTGTACCTTTAGCCAAGCCGAGGTCAAAGGTGTAGTTAACTTCCTCCACCTCCTTCTGTTTCATCACTCCCTTCAGCTGATCCCGCAGCTCCCGCAGCTTGATGTAGAAGTGCACTTTGTCCTGAGCTCGAGGAAACTGAGCACAACGGGCACTGGAAGATGGCATCAGGTACAGCGCCTGGGAAAAAAAATAGTATTGACGTAAATCTGACAATTTTATTTAAATTCAAATGAACTAATAGTTACCATAATTATTCTCCAGTTTATTGATTGATTACATAAAGACCAAGCCCACACTAATATGTTTTTGTTTACATTTTTTTATCGTTGTATTTACGTAACGAAAACATAACCTTTTTTGTCGCAGTGTAGACTGTGAAACAGAGGCTTTCAAAAACAAAAAAACAAAGATTTTTTTGTCATGTAACCAAATTTATCTAAAATAGTGAATGACTTTGTACAGCAGTCTCTGTTTTGACAGCACTGTTATATATATAAGCTAGTGCGCACCAAGATTCACGTTTAGGAGATATAAAGCCATATATAAACATGTAAAGCTTGTAGTTTGTCACTTTCACCTAAATGGATCAACGGTTGTATTCACGTCACCTCATACATCACTTTATCATCAAATCATGACCAAACAAATGCTCTCTAGTATCTGGAAAGCCCCGCCCCTTTCAGGCAAAGTGTTGATAAAACAAAATGCTATTAGCTGTTTTTGTAAAAGGGAGGAGCTACACTATGTCCCACCCTCTCTTCATGTTTTGTTGGAGATTACGTCAAAAATCTAATAAGAAATGTTTCTTTGTACATGATCCAGACACTCCTCATTGGCACTCCTGTCTTACTCGCAGCAAACAACTCTACCTCACTTTTGGTCCATTTAAAAATGTTGGTCTTTTCCTCAACATTTTGAGAGCCAATTATCGTTTTAAAGCGCTTGAAAGTAAATAAATCTCTTAATTCATGTGCAGTACTGGGACAAAAGTATTTTGATTTGTTCCTGTACGGTTGACCAACTTTTAGGAAATGACTGGAAAAAACTGCTTGGACACAACATTTTAGAAGGAACCACCATTTTCTAATTTATCCGGATAAGTGTAGAGCAGGGGTGCCCAAACTTTTTCCTATAAAGGGCCAAAAAGTAAACTAGATTAAGGGATGTGGGTACCAAAGCGTATACATTAAATCTGCCATGGGTACTTTTTTAATTTATTCTGTAATGTTAAATAATAACTAGAAAAGTATCATTTTTAAGATGTTATAATGAACATATTACAGTAAAAAACAACTTTGTCCCGCGGGCCCTACTTTGGGCATCTCTTGTGTAGATGTAGTCTAATGCTGTGTTCACACCAAATGTGAATGCAAGTGTTCAAGCGAGTACATTACATGCAATTCAATACAAATGTGTGTACAATTTGCCTCAATACATCTTCCCTGCGAGTTAAGCAAATTTAACTTGACCGGAAGTTGCGTTTGAGGCGAATTCTACACGTTCACGACAAAGATGTTACATATTTCACATCATTCGCTCTGCCCAACGGAAATTTGCTGCTATTCACGTTTCCATAGAATTTGTATACAATTTACTCCTCGTGAGGTGAAAAACATCCTGCAAGTAATAAAGAGCTAGTGATGTGTGTGTGTGTGTGTGTTTGTGTTGTCTTTATATTAGTGTGAATGGAGCCTAAGAACTGCAAACTTTTTTGTAATTTTCTAAGGGTGCTTTCACACCTGTAGATTGATAGTTTTGTTCCGAAACAGGGATTAAAATGGTTACAATGTTGCTTTTTGTTCTTGGTACAGCAAAGTTTCAAAATGGACCAAAATAGCTAAAACAAGTTATTTGCAAACTCTCCTCACATTGGTTAGAGTTTCACAGTTTATTTCACAGTTTATCTGAGTCCCGCTCAGCTGTCATGCATCTTTATTTTAACTTATGGCAATGAGCAATAAGACATTATAAGCGAAAAGCTGCGCTTTAATTTTGAATGGTGACACCCACAGACATTGTCACAAAGTATAAATCAGAGGTAAGACTTTCTCATACACAGCCATCGGGTAGTTATGCATTATAGGCTTTACATTATAGAGAAATAACAGATAAACCAAGACTGCTGTTCGGTCAATTTTCTAAACGGATAAACAGCTCTTGTTAATAGTTCAGCATGCTTTCACTTTCGTATTTGACATGAAACACACATTTACTTGTAGGAATGACATCCCGCTCTACTCATAACTCTCTATTCATATAGCCGTATATATGCCTATTACATATCCATAATAATACACTGTTATATAAGCCTGCTTCGAATTGAATTGTTTTCCCACTACAATCGATCGGCTCCAGAGTTTGTTTCAATCGAGCCGAGATCACCTCATTCAGGGGATCTCGGACAGTTTGTTCTGCTGCAGATGGGAGCGCGATTGCTGGATTCACATATGCCAAACAAACCACGCTAACTGGGGAAACGCACCAGGTTCCGAAACAAAAGTCTAGGAGTGAAAGCAGCCTAAAATATGCAAATGAGAAATCTAAATTTAATTGAATATGCTCATCTGAATACATTCTAGCATCTAAACAATTGATGAAATCAAGTTCAATCAAATTCCTTTTTATCCCTCCATAGTTCAGAAAACAAAACACTGCAAACAGTCAAAAAAATATATATATATTCACTATTTTAACTAAATAAATCGTATCTAAGTAGACAACGTAAAAATACAAATATTAAAAAAACATTACTACAACTATACACTTATACACTAAGTTTAGTGTATGTAATATTTATGGCTCAGTGCTGGAAAAAAAAACTAATTTTGAGAAAGCTGACTTAAAAAAATCTATGTATTTTTGCTGAAATCTACAGACTAATTTGATAAATTGTGACAAAAGAAACACATCTTTTGGAAAAAAAAGAACTTTGAAAAGCAAAAAATAAAAAAAAACCCTCAATGAATGAATCTCAATGAACCAAGAGAAATGTCCCTTACCGTGTCAGAGTCTGGAATTTTGTGAGGCTGTAGACCAAATTCGAGTGTTTTGGGCTTTTTCCCAAATAGCTCCCTACAGAACATTTCATAAATACCTGAAATTCAAAAAATGTAGTATTCATTAAATGCATGCCTTCGCAGTATTCGCATCTTTCCATCATAATCTGTAACTGTGATCAAATGCTTACATTTCCCATTAAAAACCGCTATGAGTGGCTTGAACTGTTTGATTTTCTCCACTAAGATTTTACCGCCCTCCCGAAGCTCCTTGCTGCAGAAACGAGAAAAGCAGACACAGTTTAGAGAAATACCAGCACTTCATAAATGAAAGCAACACGATTATTTAAATCCTACCTTGAGAGGTCTTTGCTTCCTGGCGTCGCTCTCGCTACCATGTTTGTGAAGCCGATGCCGTATTTCTCCGGCAAACTCTGATCATCCATGTGATTCAGCAGCTTCTCAGTGAATCCAGACAGGAACAGACACTTCCCTGAACATAAGGATTCATATATTATTGATTTGAATTATCGATTTAATCCAAATTAATATTATATATTACTATTGAGTACTGTAACAATATAAAATATGCTTTATTATATTTTTAAATGACACTTAATAATATGTATGATTAATTGTTAATAATTCAATACTTTCATTGTTACATTTACTATTAACATATATTAACTCAATATTACTACATTAGTCTTAACTTTACATATTATTATTATTATGATTAACAGAATTAAAGATTTTAAGTACTTTGTTTTTAAAATTAGTATATAACTATAAATGTCTATAACATTTAACAATAACAATATTCATTCATTTTTTTTTCAGCTTAGTCCCTTTATTAATCTGGGGTTGCCAACCTATCCAGCATATGTTTTACGCAGCAGATACCCTTCCAGCTGCAACCCATCACTGGGAAACACCCATACACACTCATTCACACACAAACCCTACGGACAATTTAGCTTACCCAATTCACCTATAGCTCATGTCCTTGGACTGTGGGGAAAACCGGAGCTCCCGGAGGAAACCCATGCAAACGTAGGGAGAACATGCAAACTCCACACAGAAATGCCAACTGACCCAGCCGAGGCTCGAACCAGTGACCTTCTTGCTGTAAGGCGACAGCACTACCCACTGTGCCGCCATAATTTATATATATATATATATATATATATATTAATATTAACTCAATATTACCACATTGGTCTTAAAGTTACATTTAAATATGATTAACAGAATTTTGAGCACTTTGTTTTTAAAAGGCAGCATATAACTGTAAATGACTATTATATTCAAATACATTTATTTTCATTGTTATATTAACAGTAATATTAATGTAATATAACAATTTAAAATATCATTTTAATCATATAAATATCAACGTTGATATAAACAGCCCTGGGAGTAAGTAATAAAGTATAGACTAATATAATATATATAATTATACCTGTGCATATTAGAGCACTTTCATATGCATTTTTATATGCATCAATCAATCAATCAATCAATCAATTAATCAATCAATTATTCTATAAATCAATTAATCAACAAATCAACCACTCAATAAATCAATCAACAAATCAACCAACAATTGCATATTTGCATCTTTAAAACCATTTGCATATTTAAACCATACAAATACTGTCCACAGTCCTTAATGTAATACATCAAATGGGGCAGTTCATGGATATCTAATTACGTTTGTTTTTGCTATATTTGCTTTATGTGCTTGCTTAAAACCAATTTTATCAAATGTTATACAAATTAAAAACATTTTGGCTTCGTTGCTGTACTACAGGCGACTATTATTAGAATAACTGATATTTATTTATGATTCAATCATTAATAATTACATTCATGTACACTATCATTTTAGCTTGACATTCTCAATTGAAATATGATTTTATTTCTATTATCATATCGACATCAATTAACTATAACATCTACTTATAAAACTCAGTCTTATTATTTATTTATTTATTTGAAAAATAAAAATGTATAACATAAAACCTACTCTTTTTTTGAAGCCAACAGTACTTACAAAAGTGATTTCCCGGTCCAGGAAACCATCTTCCAATATAAGCCGCCATCAAACCGGGATTAATTCCAATCTGTGTCATAAAAATAAACTTCATTTTAGTCAATGGCATTTACAAAAAATTATATTCCTTCACATTGTGCTTCACATAAACACCACAAAAACATACAATGACGTAGTCCAGGTTGGGGATCAGAATGTCAGGAAGTGTTCTCTTCATCACTTCCTCCTCTGACATGCCCTTAAAGCGGTCCACTTTCCTCTTGACTTTCTTGAAGGTCTCATCAATCTTCTCCTGTCCTTCAGCCGGCGGAGTCTCTTTATCCTCCTTGGCTTTCTTGGGTTTGGGTCCGGGTTTTGCTCTAGGTTTAGGTTCGCCTTTGGGTTTGGGCTCTTTGTTTGTCTGCCTTGCTCGCTTTCCTTTAGCAGGTGCTTATGGGGGAAAACAAAACACTTTTACTCACTGAAGAAAAAAAAACTACTGTATATAATGAGTAAAATGTGTATTATTGTATTACTTCTTCTAGGTGTGTACTTATTTTTACCATAACATGATGGTTTGGTACATTTTGTGTTCAGCATGAAGGAAAACTAATCAAATTGTTTATTTTTCTGTTTTATTAAGGCGAGACACTTCAGGGCATTTTTTCACGCATGTCATGGTGTTTTTATATTTAGTCTTATGAAAAGAAAACATTAAAAATATACTTTCAATTCCTTCTTTTTATGACACTTTATCAATATGTGCCTTCAAGACACATTTTTGAAGGCTATTGTATTAAAAAAAGGCTTTCTTTCACAGATAATCTCGTCTGTAAAAATCTTTGACTGCAAGTGAAGAATTTTGAACCTGACTTCAACAAATGCTCAGATTTTTGTGCTAGAAATGTATGAATATCAGCCCAAATTTAATTTAATAGTATCTCATTTGTGTATTTTAACATTATAAACAACATTTTGGAAAACTTGGAGGCTCTGTTATTTGCACATGATGGTAATATTTAGTACTTAAATTAACAGTCGAGCCAACACTAATAAATTGAATTGCTGTTTATATTTAGATAAATAATAATAAGAATAATAAGCAAAACAAGCAAATCAGCACTTAAAAAATATGTATGCAAATATGCTAATAAATAACGGCAACAAACGATACTGGGATGCACACATTTTCAGCTGCTGAAATCATCGACAGAAAATTACATTTTGGGTTTGGGCCGGAAGAGAACAAAGCCCGAAAATATGAGCTAAAAAAAGTGCATTTATTGATCATAAATGGAATCAATATTGATGTTAAAATGGAAGTTCTAGATTAAGTTCTGCACATGCAGTGGATAAAACCACACTATATTGGTCCAGTATACAAGCATATTACATTGAGATTACTAGAGACATTAGAGCAGGGTTCTTGCACCATTTTAAAAGTAAAATGTAATGCTTTTTAAGACCTTTTTAAGACCTCAATAAATATAATTTAAGACCCTAAAATTTCATAATTTCTTTGGAATAGGTTACTCAATTTATTGCCTCCTACAATGGAAATCAAAACTTGAAAGTTTTCAATTTGGTATCAATTATGTGCAATGTGTAAACTCGGTAAAAAAAAAAAAAGTAAAAATACTTTCTTTGAGACCTTTTTCTTTTCTTTTTTGTTCCTTTGTGATGTAGAACAGAGCCAACATAGATAGTAACATAGATAAGTTGGATTACACTAAACAACACAATGCCTTGTATGAAGGAACCATAGAATAGAATACTGAAAATAAGCTCAATAATGAAAGTCCTCAAAACAACCTTTTACAAGCCAAAATGTTGACAAATAACATTACATGACTTATTACATGACTTTTAATGAAAGTAACCATTTGTTTTGTAACATCCCAAATTCTCCTCAAGACATGTGGCATCTCTCTTCTCAATTTCATGGCCTAGGTCCACCAACTCCCTTCTTTTTTCCTTGCATCTTTTTCTCATGAAATTAGATTTAGTGATAAGTTTAGTGACAAGTGTGTATGTGTGTTTGTGTGTGTGTGTGTGTATATATATATATATAAAAACTACACTGCTTTCACCAGTGTTGCATTATTTCTGGATAACCAGTCTTAATAAATACACTTTGCATATGAAGTAAATCATATCTCAAAGCATATACTCGAGCACTGGCGATTTTCAAATTGGGTCTAGCGGCGCCCCTGTGCTACACAATTTATACGCAGCAAGTAATATGTGAATGTTTGCACATGAATTTTAATTTTGGCTCGGGGGGGAGAGTGGAGCATGAGTAAAATTGGCCAAACTTGAGGGGGCGAGTGTCCTAAAAGTTAGAAAACCTCTGGTATGGAGAACCCACAGTACCTCTGACTTTTGAGTATCTGGTGGTGAAATGAAGCCGACTGTGAGGTGGCGTCTGAACTAGTAGCATCGTTAGGTCGAGCTGCAAACAATGCAAGGATTAACCTGGACCCGCTATGACTAGCTGCTGCAACGTGCTGGTTTTGAGCCCCATGGTCACCTCACCGCGACAACCACGTAATGGCAGCACGCAGGTGCAGACCGACGTCAGCGTCTGTAGCCGACCTACCGTATTAAGCTAAATAATCACTGAGACTGTCATGTCACTCCTGTTTCACACATACTAAATTGATCAACTATTAGACGTTTTACGGTGGACCACTGTGCTTCCCTATTGTCATTAAGCACACCGGCTGAAAATTTAATACCTACAGCAACTTTACGGTAAATTTAAGACAATTTGAGACCCTAATTTCATGGATTTTAATTTAAGACATTTTAAGGACCCGCGGGAACCCTGTAGAGATTTGGGGCTGGCTGCACCAGCAGTGCGTAAGTTAAAATGTTGGCTTGTTGTGACTTAAAGGGACAAGTTACAACTTGCATGATACTAGAATTCGGTACCAATTGACACTGAAATTTTTAAAACGTCTATTTTCCGCTAACATTTGAGCACTATTGAGCACATTCTTAAACACCGCTGATTTGCCATTGTGTTCACGTACAGAAATGACTGTTATTGGCCGTGAAGGTCATCAGTTCATCGAACTCATGGGAACTACAGGGACACTGAAACGTTTTACCCGCGATTTATCAGCAGACCGCTCATATGTCGGTTTATAGACAAACCAGCTGATCGACGTGACTTTGAAACACTCTAGTGTTCCTGTACCTGTGGTTACACTCAGTAAACAGTGGTGAGTTCGGTGAACTGATGACCTTCACGACCAATCACAGTCATTTCTGTTGAGCATGTGAATCTAATGGCAAATCAACGATGTTTAAAAATGTGCTCAATAGCGCTCAAATGTTAGCGGGAAACAGACGTTTTTAAAATTTCAGTATCAATTGGTACTCAATTCCAGTATTGTAACAACCTTATAACACATTACTAAATATTTTTGTGTTGCACCACTGAACTTAGTTTAAACATAACTCTACATTCCAACTAAATATTTACGGCAGCATCCCCACATGTATAATGGTAGAAAAGAAATGACGGCCAGATGAGTTTACATTGAGGAGCTCGCGATCTTAATGAATGATCTCTCTCTACACACAGCCATAATTTCCTCTCAAATCTTACAGAAGAGTTTAATTTTTTTTTATTTTGAAAGTAGTTTGTTCATTTCTTAATGGCTGAGTTTTTCTTCCTGGTCTTTTCTCTTTCATGTGTAGGATATAAAATAAATTCAAGTTTAATGTTTTAATAACTTCATGTGCATTTCGCTTGCATTCACGGCTTGCGATGCAGATGTGTGCGTTGTCTGTTTTTAATGACTGACTGTAATTTATGCGCTATAAAAATTTCATTTATAATTTTATTTTCATAGGACAGTTTTATATACATGCATTAGTTGCAGAATTTAAGCAGTTTAATGATTTAAATGCTTTTTATTGGATATTACGTCATTCAATGTGACTACGCATGACTTTACTTTAAGAACTTACGACCTACTAACTACGCTTTGCATTAAGAACATGTGGTGCAACCAAAGTGAGAACAAATTTAGTTACAAACTAGTTAGTGGTTACTAAGCCCCTAGTGTGGACTTTACGTTCTAGTTTAAGAAAGAACGCACGATCAGCTGGTGCAACCCTACCCTGAATGTGTAGCGTTACAGCCCTTATATGTTTACCTGTCTGCGCAGCGGCAGGCTGGAGTTGTGCGGCGTCCTCTGGATGAACAGGCATCTGCTGCAGGCCTGCATCTTCTCTCTGTCCCTCCATTATGAAGCCTGCGTTGCCATTGGCCATGTGAGGATACTGAGCCTGAAGTGTCTGTAGGTGCTGCTGAGCCGACTGAACCCTGATTCACAAATAAAACACAGGCCAGTTCACCAAAATCTCACAAGTTTGTCAGAATTTTCTGTGTAATTAAAAAAAAGTTCCTAAAGAGCAGGTGATATGGGTTCAAATTAAGTTGTTAATAAAAAAACATTGTGCATGGTAAATAAATATATTGTTTCTTAAAAAATGTTAAAAACAATATTGAATATTTTGCCTGCTACCAATCTATGCCAACATGATCATATTTGTAACATATTTGTGTAATCTCAGTCTAACCAAAAAAATGAGTGTTTCGTTTTATAATATGGAAAGACCAGTCAAAACAGAATTGGCCAGTTGACCAATCAGAGCAGAGTTGGCTTGTGAAAGGGAGGGAGGGGCTTACAGGGGTTTAAAGGGATAGTTCACTCTGAAATGAAAATTTCCTGTTAATTTACTCACCCACAGGTCATCCAAAATGTAGGTGACTTTTTTCTTCAGTAGAACATTAAAGAAGAGTTTTAGCTGAATTCATGGCCCTTGGTGATTCATATAATGGCAGTGAAAGGTGACAGGTTGTTTAGATGAAAAATAAATGCATACAAATGAGTTCAAATCTATATTCATGGCTCCTGAAGACACACTGAGGTCTTGTGAAGCGAAACAATCGGTCCGTGTAAGAAACTGAACATTATTTACATTATTTGTAGGGATACACAATATATCAGTGACCATATCGTTATCAGCCAATAAATGCTATATTTAATGTTATAGTTATCGGTCTGATAGCAAAATTAAGTCGATATCTTTAAGCCAATAAATTATGTATTGTTTCCGCTGGTTGAACCACTTCACATGCTTGTTGCACACCACTTAAAGATATTGGCCTAATTTTGTTATCAGAGCAATAAATAACATTAAATATGCCGTTTATCGGCCGATATCGATGTGGTCGCTGAAATATTGTACATCCCTACTAATAATATTGTAAGTAATGTTCAGTTTCTTACACAGACCGATCGTTTTGCCTTTCAAGACCTCAGTTAGTCATCCAGAACCATGGCTATGGGTTTGGACTTATCTAAACAATCTTATTTTCCAAAAATCTCATTTTATTTTTCATCTAAACAACCTATTACCATTCACTGACATTATATGAATCACAAAGGTCACACAGGTATATAAAAATATGTATATGAAAAATAAAATCACCTATATCTTGACATAGATATCTATGACCTGTGGGTGATTAAATTAACAGGACATTTTCATTTTTGGTTAATCTATCCCATTAAGCCCTAAATTGATTTAAACGAATGCATTGAAACCACAGCAAAATGGTTGTAATATCAAATATATATTCTGATAAATGTTTCTGACTTCATATGCATTTAAACCTGTTGTAGGGAAATCAATCCAACACAATATTAAGACAGTTTAAAACCCCATATGACCTGCTCTTTAATGGGATAGTTCACCCAAAAATGACAATTCTGTCTTCATTTACTCACCCTTCAGATTCTATTTCGAAGAAAGCCGAAAAGCTGTGACCATTGACTTTCATAGTATTAGTTTTTCCTTCTATGGATTTTCAATGGTTACCAGGTTTCAGCTTTCTTTGAAATATCTTATTTTTGTGTTCAACTGAAGAAACGATTCAGAACCACTTGAGGCTGAGTAGATAAAGTGTAAATACATTTTTATTTTTGGGGTGAACTTTCCCTTTGGGGAGAACTGCCCCTAAGTAGACACAGACAACGACAGTTTTTGGCATTCTTAAATTGAAACAATTGCTAACTAGATGAAAAGCTGTAATAAGTATGCAGGCTATTTTTTAATCATGGGTAAGAGTGTTCATCTGTGTTTGAAATCTTTTAATATCTTTCGTAATCTTCTTTGCAATAAAAGATGCAGTGACCAATCAAACATGTGCTTTGTATGGTCGGTTTATATGTGCTGAAAACTGCTATTTACAAACTAACCGTGTTTATTAACTTCAACTAAAAACAAGCTCTATAAAAACCTATGAAAATATTTCAAACTCAGCAGACAAACCTGTTTATCATTCACATTATGATTAGTAATAAGTGTGCATATTTTACATGTTATGTTGCATTATGTATCTAGTGTTATGTTGTGATGTTCAATTACAACATTTAATGTGAAATAACCCAATGAATTACACCATTTATGTTTTCAAATAATAACACCCAACACAGCATTTAACATCAATGATGTTTGTTTACAATTCAAGTAATATCAGTCAACAATTCAGAAATACATAACATTTACCAGACAACACAAAACAGACAAGAACAGTTCTGCAACCATTTATACTCCAAAAACTCTGTCATTTATGAAATTATGGTATAACAATAATATATAATAATACTGATTGTTAAAACCATTTTAAAATAAACAATATACACATTAACAATAGAGGTTAATAACAATTTTTAAATAAATTTAGTTAATTATTAAATCACAATATATTTTATAATAATTATTATATCAAAAACAAATGTTTGAAATTAAACATTATGTTATAGCTTAATAATTAAAAATAATTGATACATACATACCAGTTCATTTAATGATCGTATTCAGCAACACAAAACTACCGTTGCAACTAATTTGATCAAAAACATTTGCATACATACATACATACATAAACACACACTAGACACACACTTAATTAGGTTAACTAGGTAGGTTATGGTAATTAGGCAAGTTATATAACGATGGTTTGTTCTGTAGACAATCGCAAAAAAAATTCGCTTAAAGGGGCTAATAATTTTGACCTTAAAATGATTCTTAAAAAATTATAAACTGCTTTTATTCTAGCCAAAATAAAACAAATAAGACTTTTCCAGAAAGAAAAAAATATCATCAGACAACTGTGAAAAAATTCAAAGGGGGGCTAATAATTCTGACTTCAACTGTGTGTGTGTGTGTGTGTGTGTGTGTGTGTGTATATATATATATATATATATGAGCAATTCCAGCGTTATGGATGTGACATTTGCAGCAAAAACTCAAAACATAAATTCACATAGGAAGTATACGTTAACATTATATTGAAACATCTGTTTATATTTTCCAGAACTAACCACACAGTTACGGGATCAGAAAAATATCAATATGTAAACATGTTTTGTACTTTAAACGAGGAAAATAAGCATGCGTTATGGATGTAACAAAAAAGTCTGCAAGTTTACAGTATACAACACGCTTTGTAGAAATTCTGCGACTTAAACTGCACAACCCAAAAAAAACCCAATGTTAATTAAAAGGATAAGAGTTGCCTCACTATAGAGCAAAAATTATAGATTTTATTTTATTTAATATTTTTGCATTTATGAGGAATAAGTGTCATTATGGATGTGACACCTCTCCGTTATGGATGTGACGGATGTGAAATTTCCATTTGTGTGACTTTGGTAAATCAAATATAATAGTTTGAAAGCATTGACAGAGACATTTTTGAGCATTTCTAAAGTACTGTAAAATACTTGCTTACACAAAAAAAACGCAGAAAAGGTTTCTGTATTTTGGTGAAAACTTAACTTTTTTCATGGCAAGGTTGACACTTGCATGGAATTGCTCATACAGATATTTCGTATATAGATTGTATATATATATATATATATATATATATATATATATA